>PVLD010008731.1:0-81888 GCA_004027595.1 Dinomys branickii
ATTTTTGGTTTTTGTGTTTTTTCTGTTGTTGAGAGGATTAATTGTCTGACTAATTTTGCATGTCTGTATATGGGTTCATATATTTACACTTCGAAGATATCAATGGATAAAGCAATAACCACTGTTGAGACCATGTCACCTTGTCTATAGATTAGTTATGATTGTACTATTTTTTATGCTAATTGGTGTCTGTTTGTTATTATGTTTTTGTACTTTTATTTTTTTTAAATAAAAAAAAATCACCATTAAGAAAACCATATACTGCTGGAAGATATCATAGTACACATATTAAGTACTGTGCTCATTTTCAGATTCTTTAAAGAACCTCTATTAATTAATGTTCAAAAATTAGAAGATTAACAAAAAAGAGCAATATGTGAAAGCACTGAAGTGGTATTCAACATTATTATTCACTTAGGAAACTACCATGAAATCCAGCTACATACAGGTGAAAGGCAGCATGAGGGGCTCTGTGGTAAAATAATTGTGAATAATGACAAATCTTTTAAAAATGAAATAAGCATTTAAAATGTCTAGAAATAGCCCTAAAAGCACAGAGCAAACGAAGGAATGTTAATTCAAGACAATGTACTAAATACTGACAGAGTGAGAGTTTACACGTAAGGCACGAGCTGCTCCCTTCATCCGTGATGCCTGCCAACTTGACACAAAAATATGGCTAAAAATAAGGCATCTTTCTCATTTAGCTTCCAGGCAAGGGACATTGTATTTCCCTGGGGAGGACAAGGCACCAGCATGCTCATTTCCAACTCTTTCTTTGCAGAGGCTAAACTCTGGTTGGCAGCAGTCAAGTGGAGGTGAGCTCTTTTCCTCCACATGGGTGCTAGCCAGAGGGGACAAGCTCTGCTCTTCATAAAGTAGAAAGAAAAGTGCAGACCACCTGTATGACACTGGCTCCCTTATAAGTCAAACTGAGAAGCCCAGAGCTACTACTCCTTTCCAGAGCCTGACTCATAGAGCAGGGGAGTTACTCCAAGAGAAGCTGGCCACCATGCCCACTCCAAAAATCCAGAGCTATAGCTTTGAGATGTTGCCTAGATGGAGAAGGTAGGGGTAAGAACAAAGTTGGAAAGCTCTCCACAACTGAAAATACTTCCCTTCCCTTCAAACACACTTGTCCCTTTCTTCTTGCCACTCTGAAGCAGTTCTGGAAGTGCTCTTTCATGAATGTCTTCAGTTATGCTGTAGTGGCTGGCTGGTTGTCTTGAATCAATTCAAAATGTTTATGTTCCTGGTCATTTTGATGTTGGAGAAGAGCCGGTATTTACAGATGCTGATCCAGTAAGTAATGTAAATGAGGACCCTTTGTGATGTTTTTATGAGTCTGCCTTTCTATTTAGTGGCACTTAGTATCAGAATTCGCCATATTTTATGTCATTTCTCATAAAGACACTCGGAAAGAGGACCTACAGTAGTGCCTCAGAAAGTGGTAAAAAACAATGGCATACACTTGTTTGAATGGAGGAATATTATAAGGGCATTAATGGCCATGTGTCTTTCATCATAATAATGTGTTTTGACTTAACATTTATCATATATTGTCATAGTTCCTTGTATGTTCTCTGACCAGAATGGAATTGAGCTAGAAGTGAAAAGCACTAAGACATTTGGGAAGTTAACACTGAAATGACTTTATTCCTAAATAAGTATTGGGCCAAAGAAATTAAAGAGAAATAATAAAATATTTGAGATAAATAAAAATGAAAAATAGAACATCTAACAATGACATGACAAAAACTTAGCGGATGCAGTTCAAACAATACCTAGAGAGAAATTTGTAGCTGTAAATATATATTTATAAAGTAACACATATTTTAAGTCAATAGTCTGATCTCCTTTAAAGTACTGAAAAAACAACCCACTGAATTAAACCTAGAAGAAGCAGAAGAAAACAAATAACAAAGAGAACAGAAATTGATGAGAGTACAAAGATGATACAGAAAAAAGCCGAACCCAAAAATTCTATTGTTAGAATAAAGTTGTCAAACTCTTAGCTGAGCTAACAGAAACAAGGAGGAGGAGAGGAAAAGAAGGAGACATTACTACTTCAAGGAAAGAAGAAAGCATTATAAGGGAATCTGTTAACAGTTGTATTCTAGCCCATTAGATAACTTAAAGGAAACAAAGTCATTTCTAGAGAGATACGCACTATCAAAACCGACTCAAGAAGGAGTAAAATACACTGGAAATGAATAGGTCGAGTTTGGGATCATTTTGTTTTCCCACAAATAAAAGTCAAGATTCTATAGCTTGAATTTGACAGAATGTTTGAAAAATTGACACCAATCCTTCCTGAACTCTTCCCAAAAAATAGAAGAGAGGAACACTTCCCAATGCAGTCTATGAGACTACAACCCCCCATTAAAGAAACCAGACAAAATTCCAAGAAAACTACATACAAATTTGCATTAGCAAAAATGTCCAATGCAATACGACCAAACCAAATCTAGCAACATATACAAAGGCTTACTCCCTGTGACTACAGAGCCAAATTTAACACTTGAGAATTTAGTAATGTAATACACTACTTTAAAATAATTAGGACAAGCTGGGCATGGGTGCAGACACCTGTAATTCCAGCACTGAAGGGAGCTGAGACAGGAAGATCACAGTTTTAGTCCCATCAGGGAAATGCAGTGAGATCCTGCCACACACACACACACACACACACACACACACACACACACAAACACACATACACGCACACACACATAAAAGGACTGGAGATGTAGTTCAGTGGCTCCTGAGTTTGATCCTCAGTACCAAAATGATAATAATAATGACAAATAAATCACAGAATCATCTCAAGAGATGCAGAAAAGTATTTGAAAAACCAAACTCTCCTTCAAGATAAAAACAACAAACTGGGACTAAAAGAAAACGTTTCCTATGTGGTAAACACCAGCTACAGCACACCAGTGGCAAAAGCTGAGCGTGTAGCTCCGTGGCAGGGCACCTGCCTACTGTGCACAAGGCCTCACATTCAGTCCCCAGGACTGCAAGCTAAATAAAATAAAACCACAAAAAACCCACTGCTAACATCGTACTAAACAGTAAAAGAACGCATTCCTATTAGCACAGGTCACTAATAGTTCCTAGAGAAGGTGCCTTTGATTATTTAACAACCGCTAAAAATTTTGTAAAACCCGGGAAGCCAAGCAAAACACACATCTCATCTAAATTAGAACCACAGGCTGCTCATTTGCGCACCCCTGTAGGAAGTCATTAAAATTTTCTGACAGAAGAATAACTCATTAAGGATTTACTTTAGGGTAATTATCTAGGAGCAGTTCATAAAAAGAAGCAAAAGGGGTAGGTGGAAGCAGGTGAACCAGTAAGTAAAAGCAAAACCCTTAGTTTGAATTGATCTGTTAGCCAAGAAAATGGGGAGGTATTTCAGGTACAGGATAGTTAAGAAAAAACATCCAGGATGTAGTGGGAGGTATGGGTTTTAAAGGCAGGGAAAAAAGCAAAATAAAAAATGTAGAGATTGTTTACAGCAATAATAAATTCTTAGAAAGAGGTTATTTTTCTTTTATGGTTCTGGTAAGGGAAGAATGTGTTACACTGAGTTGCAAATCAAGATAAAATGTCCCAGCACAGAAAATATTAAGCAAGAAGAATAAAAAGAGTAAGATAAGGAGAGTACAAGAAGGTGTTTCACGTGACACACGCAAACGATGTCATAAACAGAGATGGGAGGTAGACAGCAGCCAACGCGGGGCACAGCGTGAAGTAAATTTTCATACACTGATTTTTCTTTTGAAACTCTTTCTGTTGAAAGAAAAGTTGCTCCCACACAGAGCTGGAAAATACACCTCCTCTGAGTACATAGAATGGACCAGATATCATTCCAGCTATTGGAAATAGACCTTGGATAAGACTGAAAGGCATAGGCTTGCACAGAGAAAATTTTAGTTCAGAGAGACAGTTATTAAAAATTTGAGAAATTAACAAGAAAATGTCAAGTAGCAATCTGTACAATACCGGAAATAAAACCACAGCAAAACAATGTAAGTAAGTAAGGATCACTCTAATTTGGGTAGTCAAGGAAAGTTTTCTTGATGCAGAGCTGGTCTCTATTTTTTATATCCAAGGTTGTTTCTCCTCTAGACTCTATGTATGGTTGCTTGAAGTGAAAAGAATCAGCTCAGGTCAAGGAGCACAGGTATTGAGGAATTTGCCCAGAGAATTCTAATCCTGTGAAACTGTCTTAAGTGGTAAGGCATATTCTTGGCTGAATAGATACAGCCATAATTAAAATGCAGTATTGGTGAGCCCATCCCTGGTTTAAATTGAAAGAGGGTTGTGTACCCATGTTTAGAGCAGCACAGTTTGTAATAGCTAAATCTTGGAAACAGCCCAAATGCCCATCAACTGATGAATAGTTAAAGAAGATGTGTGTATGTGTGTGTGTTTTTACAATAGAGTACTACTCTGCCATAAAGAAGGATGAGCTTGAGACATTTCTAGCTAAATGGATGCACCTTGAGGACACACTCTTCAGTGAAATAAACGGGACACACATATCTAAATACCTCATTATTTCTCTGATGTGAGAAGCCAAAAGTGTAAATAAGGACCAAAATGTATAACAGATATTATGAAATAGGTAGAAAATGTTCAAATGGGAACGGGAACTAGGGATGGAGGAGGGAGAAAGGAAAGAGGAAGCAAGTGATGAAAACAGAAGGAGAAATGGAAACAGCTTTTGTAGATAAAGTGGGGAGAGGGGTTGAACCAAGGAGCTTACCTATGAGTAGATGTAGTAATGGGATCAGATTGGGAGGGGTTATTAGGTTTGTCAACCAAGTCAGTCTTGCTTTATTACATCAGCCCGGTTGTACCCTGGGTTCGGAGGCCCAGGTGGGATCTGAAAGGTTCCTAAGAACAGCACTAGCATCAAGTGAAGTCAGGGTCAAATGAAGTATCAAGGATGAAAATTTTCCTCTCATGAATCTTGAAAGAGGTTCCTACGAAAAGTATGGGATTTTATCAACTATTTATAATCATTGGTGAGATGGTCCCCATGACATATCAAGAACCCAGAGAGAAAAATAAAGTTTAAAAAGTGAAAGAAATTTCTTCTGTCTCCTCTCTCCCCATAATTCTTCCAATGCTTTATTATTCAGAATGCCTTTAGTCGGAAAGGTACAACTGAACCTATTTAGAGTGATTTTTTTTCTTAAGCTCTAACCAATGACCCTAAAATGCTGTTTTCTAAGGAGGAAAGTTTTCTGTACAATGGAGAGTAATTTCTTTGGAAGATGCAGAATCCCTGTCACAGTCTTTTAGTCATCGATAATAAAGTTAGAACTCAAAAATAACCCCTTGAAATTTTTACAAATAGTGTATTTCTGTCTTTTTTTAAGTATTGTGGACTGAACCCAGGGCTTTGCACAGATAAACACCCTCAGCCCTTTTTATTTTGAGACAGGGTCTCCCTAAGTGGCTCAGTTACCTAGGTTGGGCTCGAACTTGTGATCCTCCTGCTTCAGGCTCCCAGAGTACTGACATTACAGGTGTTCTCACCTTGCTTAGTTTATTTCTCTCATTTTTGTGGGGCTTGGTGAATTGGCACAGTAACAAGAGCAATAAAAATATCCAAAATGGAGAATATATTTTAAAATTAGAGAAATTCTACTTCATTTATAATCTGTATTGTCAGTCTATTTAATCCACAGCTACAAATACAGCCCTACTGAAAATTTTTCAAACCATTTCCTTTGTCTAGTACCACATGAGGATGCCACCAATATCCTCCTCCTGATCATTCCTGAGGGTTTCCATGGCATGATCCCAAGTATTCATGACTAATTCAAATCATCTGTCATCAAATATATACAGCTACATCTTTGCCTGGAGGAGCCCAGTTCACCCTCTTGCTGCTGGTTCACACTTGGTGATTACCAGTACCGTTAACTGACCTGAGGCCACAGATGTGATAGAGGAAAATTTAGGGGAATTCACTCCACCGAGCTTCTGGATCTCACAGTACCATCAAAGATCTCCACTCGATTTAGCATGCTGTGGGACAAGTAGGTGAACACTGAATGTTACATGTGGCATTAAATATAAAATATTGGTAGTCTCTATCCTTGATGTTGGGTGATTAGGTTGTCTAATATATAATATCAACTTCTTTATTGAGACCAATGATAAAAGACAAATTAAAAAAAAATACATTTGGGGATATAAGAAGCTAACAAAACAATGGGAATTTTAGAGTCTAGAAGAAGAGAGAACTAATGAGAGGTGAACAAAGGATTTGGGGTCCATTTTTCCTTCGGTTCCCTTGGCAGTTTTAAAAGCTGGCCAACAGACAAAAATCTGTGCAGTGTTTGGTAGTCTCAGGAGAGTGAAAATACAATTGTAGTTGAGGATTTTCCAAAGAAAACAGGCTTTTGATAAAGGTCCCTTATTCCAGAGGTGAGGGTGATTTAAAGTCAGTACTTACCAAAGTCAGTACTTACTTTAGGAGTCACCAAAACAGAAGGCTTCATGAACTTAGTAGTTGAGGGTTTAAGGTCACCTTACCACCACCCCGACCTCCTGTAAAAGGAAACTACATTACCTCGGAAGGAAGATCTTATAATTCCTGACACTTAACAATAATTATGTTATCATGAGAATTTTAAATGTACAATTCTCAGCACTCAATCAAAAATTAATTGACATACAAAAAGTTAACTGAAAAGCAGAGGAAAAAGGAAAGAACCAGGTGCATAAGAAACCTTGATACTGAAGCTGACAGACCTAGTCCTTAAATCAGTATGATTAATAGATCAAGATATTACATGAATGAAGGGAGAATTCAACAGATAAATTATTCAGCAAATACATTATTTATTAAAAGGCCAATAGGAAATTCTAGAAGTCAAAAAATTTTAAAAAGTGAAATTAAGCCTCAGTGAATAATTTAAAATCAAATCACAGAGAAGTCAAGAAAGAGGGCATGAGCTGGAGGGGACAGAAGTGATGCCACTGAGCCAGAGGAAACAAGGATGGAGAACACAGGAAGGAACATTCGGTGAAAAGATCCAACTTGTAAAGTGTAGTTTCAGGAAGAAGAAAGAAGGTGGGCCGGAAGCAATTTGAAAAGGGAATGGGCTGTACATCTTTTGCTTTTAATGAAGACCCCAAGCTTTCAGTTTAGAAAGAACTGCGCACAAGATAAAACAAGAAAACTGTACATGGGTACATCTGTTGAGAATTAGACATTTTTTAAAAATCTCCCAAGCAGTCAGAGAAAGTCGCCCCCTTCTAGTAAAGCGGACTGCTTCACAGATACCAAATATATAACTAGAGAACTCAGATACCTTACGCAAATCATCTACCAAAGAAAGGCTCTGAGAGTGATAGAAGCAATAAAGACTTGAAGGAGTAAAATTCCAAAGGTGTGGAGCCTTCAGAGGGACCCGAGGTCTGCACCTATTCCCGGAGCTTCTTCTCCACTCAGCACTGCCAGGGTAGAGCACCCAGGCTCATGTGTCTGAAAGGAGGATTCTGCTGAAACACAGAGAGAATGAAACACAGAGTGTCACGAAGCTGAAGTGACACAATATTTGAGGTTCTCAAAATGAATCGTAAACCTAAACGGAATGCTAAAACTATGTTCTTTCAAGATATTCAAAGTAATATTTTTGTAATTGTTATGGTTTGTCTGTGGATGTCCTTCCAAAGCCTCATGCAGTCATGAGGCGGGCTTCTAGAGTTTATGATTGATTCATGGTCCAGTGCTGGAATTATGGGTATGAGTGCTACACCTGCCCTGGGGCGCATAGTTTGCATACACTGTAGGGGAGGGAAAGAGGCTGCTTGCTGCTTCTCCCTTTTGCTCTTGTTAGTTATGCTGTTTTTCCACTGCTGTGAATCATTGCCCTCTGCCATGTGCCACTCTTCCTTGGAGCCAGCCAAGTATGGACTGAAACCTCCATCAACTGTGAGCTAAATAAACCTTTCCTTTCCTCATTTTGGGCATTGGGTATTTTGTCTCAGCGATGAGAGAAAAGTAACCAACACGGTAATTTATTCTTTTTTTCTCATTTTTAATTGAAAAATAACATTTGTATCTACTTATGGCACTTCATGATGATGTTTTTGCATATATATACATTATAAAGCTATTAATATTTTAAAAGAAAAATAAGAAAGTCTTGACAACCCTAGAATATATTTTCTTAGATATCACACAAAAGAGTATGCTAGATTTCACCACAGTTAGAACTTCTGCCATTTCAGAACATACTGTAAGGAAAATAAAAGAAGTACAAACGGAGAAAATGTTTGCAATCCACACATCGGACAGGTGCTTCTTCAACCCTGTAACAAAAGCAGCCAAAAAATAAATGAGCAAGACAGTTGAAAAGAAACTTCACAGTCAAAATATATACAAGTGGTGTATAAAAAGTGTTCAAATCATTAATTAATAGAGAGTGGCATGTAAAGTAAAATCGAGATAGCTTTATTCACTCACTCATTTCTAAAGTTTTATAAATTGACCATACCGAGGAATGATGAAGATGTAAAGAAATTGGAACTGTCAAGTATTGCGGGTAGGTACATAAAATGGCAAATTTAATTTAGGAACTATTTGAAAGGTTCTCATCAAGTTAGAGATACACCTACAAAATGATCTGATAAACCTGCTTCTCTTTATTTACCTAAAATAAAATCAAATGTCAACACAAACACTTGTTCATAAGTGTTCACAGTAACTTTATTCATAAGAACACAACATCAGAAAGAAATACCACCCATAAAATGAGGGATAAGCAAATTGTGGTATATTTACACAATGGGATATTGTTCTATCATAAAAAATACAAGAAATGAGAAAACTAAGATACTCTTATATGCAGCAACATGAATGGATCTCAAAAGCACTATCCAGAGAAACAGGAGTCACACTCAAATGTGTACATACCTTAATATTTCATTTATAAGAAGCTCTAGAGGACACAAATACAATCATTAATAAAAGAAAGCAAGCCAATTGCTCCACAGAATTCAGGGGGATTTGCTAAAAGAAGACTAACTTTGGAGCAATGAACATATTCTATATTTTCTATGTTTCATCAAAATTCATAACATTCTATGCCTAAGTGAGTTCATTTATTGTTTGTAATTCTACTTCAACAAAGTTTACTTTTAAAAACTACATCAAAATACTATTTTTCACCCATCAAATTAGCAGTAAATTAAACACTCTGACAACACACACTGTTGGTGAGGTTACAGGGAAATGGGCACTGTTAGGAGGGGAATCTTACACCTCCTGATATACTTTTAGAATACTTAACATTTCTGCCAAAAAGGAATGAACTGAATGGAATCATGTGAAAACATCAAAAAGCCTCAAACTCAGAGACTTTGATCGACTTGAACTCCTAAAAAATATCAAGGTTAAGGATGAAGGGAAAAGGGCCAGAATAGAATTATAGTATCTGCAATTTATAGATGTTTCAGCAACGGTAACAACAGTAATTAGAGAAATAAACAAACAAGCAAACATTGCAAACCACCAAAGGCTGTTGGCCCTGGCTAAAGTCTTTATGGGAGTAACATTTTTATAATCTTTTAAGTTTGAAAGTTCCTTTACAATTTAAAAATAAATAAAATGAACCTTCACAATGCTATTTCTCTGTTACCAAAGCTGAGAAGAAAACACAAAATGAGAAAGCACTTTTTTTTTTTTTTTTTTTTTTTTGCTTCAGGCTCCTGACACATGGATTCATAACTTTGGATGGAATAGCAGCTCAGAAGTCAGAGGAGAAATGAGCCAAATAATGTGTGTGGTACAGGGAGGAGGTTGGTGATGGAAGCTCTTCTGTCCTGCCCCCTCCTTGGTTCAATGGGTTGTAAACATTCTCTTGCAATTTTGCAGTATTGGAAAATACAAACAGTTGTATTTGGTGGTAGCCACCAGTCTTCTCAGAACAAAAAGATGTCCCAGAACTCAGGCTGGAGCTGTGACGGGTGACTTACATAATCCCAGCCATAGGATTAAAACTATGCATCAAAGTCACTGCAAGGTCATCATGGCATGGAATAGCTCAAGGAGGGTGACAAAGAAAAGACAGAAGGAAGGACAGCAGGACAAAAGGAGGAAAAAAAGGAAGGAAGGAGAATTTGTGACGTGGAATACACTCATGTCCCCAATACCACCTCGGTTGTCCCTCCTAGGCACTTGCAAGAAATGACTCCATCTCTTCTTAACCTGCTTACAAATCTCCAACAGAAGGACCCTGAATGAAGCACCTGGAAACTTCACTGGGGAGAAGTTTACATTTTTTTCCAATCTGAGGAAACTTGAGCTGAGGTTCTAGGCAAGGATTCGCTACTCTTTGGAAGCTTCATAATTCCTGAGTCCTATTTTCCAAGTTGTCCCATTTCTCCCTCTATTCATTTTCACTTGCACATGTGCTTTATCTTTCCTCACAAAACTAAATCTGTTCAAGGCTAAGTACATAACATAGTCATTTTATATCCCTTAAAATGTTTATGACCCCTAAGTTCATGAAGCTCAATAAATATTGAAGAGATAAATTTTTAAGATAAACAAAATGGACTACCAGTATTTCCCTTTGACAAGTTGTGTGTGAGAGCCCTCTAGTGTAAAAAGCTCCTGTCTAAAGGAGCCCAGGTTAATGTGAATAGGAAAAGATTTTCAAGGAAAGATGCTTTCTTTTCTTATCACCCTGATTTATTCTTCTAAGAGGAAAGAACAGTTTTAGGATATTAGAGAACATTCATTCTCTACAATTGCAGTGTTGTTCTTGCGCATCAGCTTCTGTTCAAACCGCCTTTTCATCATCCTGATAGTGGGAGATAAAAGCATCTCACTGATTCTCAGATACACTTCTTTCATGTTTTAACATCACGGATATCAAACTGCAGCTTAAGTTGATTATTCTTAGCTACACTGGAATCCACCACAATAGCTGTTTCCAACAGAGGTGTAAACTCAGTGATTGCACTTCTTCACCTCACATCGAGTCAGTAATAGGGATTTGTTTGCATCCTGTTTGTAGAATTTAACTGCCACTTTGATATCATTAAAAAGATATAATACATGAACAATTACCTATATACACATACAGAGTCATAGTTTGGCTTGAAGACACAGGCTTTGTATTGCCAAAAAGGCACGTTCATGTGTACCAGTAGTTTAAAAATGCTCATAAAAAACTATGGTAATGTGGCATTTCTTGATCCTCTGCTTTTTCATAAAAATTATAAATTAAATTACACAAAAAACTCCACAGGATCTTAGATCAATTTTAGCAACGGTGACATTGTAAGGTATCGAATCTATCCATGGATATAGCACATCTTCCAACTTATTTAGACCATCTTTACTGCTTTCCAGTAACTTTTATACTTGCTCCATAGATTTGTACATTTTATGAGTATTATGTATGGACATTTCATTGTATTTGTTGACCTAGTAAATGGTTTTGTTTTTCAAATTATATTTTCTAGAGGTTTATTATTTTTAATATAAAATAAAATTAACTTTCATATGCTGATGTCATATCTTGTGACTTTACTGAATCTGTACTTTACTGAATATGTTAATATTACAAATCTGTCAGATTTTGTGAGGTGAATTTACAGATAATTTTGGGTTTCCTGTCATCTTCAAAGAGATGAGTTCCATGGGGTCTTATTCACTTTCAAGTTCTTATGTTTTTATTTCTTTTTGTCTTCTTATTGTGCCATGTAAGTGCTCAAGGACAAGGGTGAATGAGACATTTTACCCATGCACCGTGCTTTGATGGTGGTGCCCAAATGCTTGTGTCTCAAATTTAATCTCCAACATAAAAGTACAAGGAATTGAGGCCGAGAGGGAATGTTTAGGTTGCAGAGCTCCATCCTCATCCACGGACTTATGAAATTTTGTTTTTATCTTTTCATAAAATAAAAACAATTAAAATCATTGCAGATATTAGGTAAAGTAAAATGATGATAATATCACCACCAATTCTATCTCAAGAAATTAGAGAAATTGCACAAAATAATATCAATTTAGGGAAACTTTAAACAGGTCTATAATAAGAGAATATACTCATATTTGGAGTTTTAATGAAAAAAAATTCTCCCATAAAGAACATCAAGGTCCATCTGGCTATACTAATGAACTCTATCGACAATTTACTCAAGAAATAATATAAATCTTATACATATCCTTTCTGAAAGCTGGGGAAGAAACACTTCACAATCTATTTTATAAAGTCAGTTTTACCCTGATACCAAAGCCAGAGAGAAATAAAATTATAGAGATCAAGAGCACAGTCAGGAAATTCTTTATCAAATGTTAGAAGCATAATCCTGCAAGCATTATATATACCATGAGAAAATAGTTTTCTAGCAAAATTAGTTTAATGGCATAAAATTGATTGATTTAATAATTATAATAAATTACTCATGACAATGAGGGATAGAAATAAATTCTTCATTCTAATAAAAGGCTTCTACAACCAAAAGCATTTTTAAAATACTATATTCAAGCATCATATTTATCTTGAAATATGAAGTATTTTCATCGCAGGCCAGGAACAAGGCACAGATATCTCTTGTCAGCATTTTAATTTAACACTGTGCTTGGAGTTCTCTCCTGCTCAATAAGGCAAGAAAAATAAACTAAAGGAATACAGTTTGAAAAGGAAGAAAAAAGGATCTTTAGTTGCAGATGACACTGAAGGCACTACTATTAGGGAAAACTACAAAATTAACTTCATTAAAATGAAAAACACTTGATTTGCAGGAGATTTATTAAGAAAATAAAGAAATATTTCCTGCAGAAGAAAAGCAATATTTGCAAGTATATCTGAGACAGGGCTTGTACAGCGAATACCTTTTTAATGATCTTAGAGCTCCCTCCAAATGTGCAGTTGCGGAAGATTTTAACAGGCATTTCACCGGAGTGTGCAACTGGACAATAACCACCCAAACCATGTTCCACATCTTTAGTCCTTCAGAGAAAAGAAGTTAGAACCACAGAAGATGTCGTTGCAAGGTCTCCTCCAAGAACAGGGTTATTTTTTACGCAGAGGTTTGGACACAGGCTACACAAGTGCTCCAGCACTGAGCTGGAGCCTCACCCCACCAGTTTTCAAAAGATAATACCAAGTTTTGTTAAGAATGTGAAGAAATTCATAGATTCATTGATGTTGGGTGGGATACATGGTGCTGCTGTTCTGTCAAACAGCTTCAAAGTTTCTCAAAATAAAAAAGAGCAATGACCATGTAGATCAGAAATTTGCACACAAATGTTTAAGCAACATTATTTAAAACAGGAATAATTCGAGTGTACATGAACTAGTGAAGCTCCAAATGTGGTGAGCGCCTGCAGGGTGTGCTACTCAGGAATCAAAAGGAACAAACCCCTGGTACATGCAACAGTGCAGATGCACCGCAGAAACACTATACTGAGTGAAAAAAGCCATGCACAAATGACTATACATTTTATAATTCAACGTATACCAAAAAAAATTTTTTTTAAAGGCAGAACTGTGGACACCAAAAGCAGCTCCGTGCTGTGTGGGGTTAGGGCTGACAGTTGGAACTGTCTATAAACTGAAGCTAGGATATGTTTTAGCATGGTAAATGCGTTATAAAACTGAACTCTGGCAATCACTGCACAGTGATGAATTTTATTTAAAACAATCAAACTATGTAAACATTTATGAAGCGCACATTTGGTGGTTTACAAACTATTCCTAAAGTTGTTAAACACTTATTAGTAACAGTTCAGCTAAGTAAAATGCAATGTTCTTCTCTCACTCAGATTTGGGGCAGTTTGTTGGAAAAGAAGGAGAAGGGGAGGAAGAAGGAATAAGGGAGAGGAGGAAGAAAGCAGGGAGGAAAAAGGAGGGGGAAAGGGAGGGGCAGAGGAGGAAGAGGAAGAGAAAGGAGAAGGCAGGCTACTACTGCCGATTGGACTGGAAAGGACTAAGCGAGTCAGAAAATCCTCAAGTGCAGAAATTCTTCTTCAACCTGACCTCTCCCTCCCTAATAAACCACCACCAACTATTTCAATAGGAAACCGTTATCTCAACTAAGCCTCAGATCCAGAAAAAGGACTTTCAATTTCCAGTCAAGCCTGTAAGAAGCTTGGAAGTTACCATTTCCTCCTAACAATAAGGAAAAAGCTAGACAAAATGAGAATTCAGGAACTCTAATTCTGTAGAAGTAATGTCGCACGGAAAGCTCTTACCCCCAAGTTGAAGAAACAGACAGGCGTGAATGGAGAGTCACAGCTCACCTAGCCGAAATCCTGCAGTAACATCTGCTGTGGGCACCAGCACCAGAGTAGGAAAACCTGAACGTTAATGGATGAGTTGTTGGAGACTCAGAGTGGTGAATTTGGAAAGTAAAAATCTTGGCCTAGTCATGAGGGAGCCCCAAATTTTTTGTGAGTTTTGCTTCTAGGAGCTGAACTGGCTGCTCAGGGTGATTATTTAAGAAAAGTGTCCTTGTGCATCCATTCATAAGGGGAAAAACAGCCCTTATGAAATACGTCAGAGCATTTTGCTTAACAAGGCCTGTTTACAGGGAAACAATTTAACCAGATATTCTGCTGCTAATTTATCAAGCCTAAATGACCTCACAAATAGGAAACATCTAATTCCAGCCCACTTTAGCCTGCCTGCCCCAGAGTTTTTCAGGGAAAACTCTGAGAGGCATTTGTGAAGTTCAGTCTACAGGCACAGGCTGTCTACAGAACCATCCCTAACAAGTCATGTGGTTGTCTTTTATCAGGACATTATGCTCAGCGATCAAGGAAGTAGTGCCAAGAGCAGAAAATTCAGATTGAAAAGACACAACAAGTGTCGGTATCAGACCCGGATGTGGCAGAATTATCGGGCCAGGAATTGGAAACAACCATAACTGATATGCTAAAGCTGACATGAATTAAGCAGAGAGAGTAAGAGAAGGAATGGTCGATGTAAGAAGAGAGATGGAAATTCCAGGAAGAACCCAAAGAAAGGCAAGAACAGCATAATATTGTAATAAAAATGAAGATTGGCTTTGAGCTGATTGATAGGTTTTACATGGCAGAGGAAATACTCCAAAAGTTGGGGCACAAACAGAAAAAAAAGACTAGGACAAAAAGACGGAACACAGGGCTGGGGATATAGCTCAGTGGCACAAGCGCCTGCCTAACAAGCGCAAGGTACTGAGTTTGATTCTTGGTAAAAAAAAAAAAAAAAATACAAAGCACAATATCGAAGAACTGTGCAGCAACTGCAAAAGTATAATATATGTATAGTGGAAATACCAGAAAGAGAAAAAATAAGGGACAGGAAAAATACTTGTCACAGTAATGACAGAATTTCTTCAACTTAATGTTTGACACTAAATTGCAGACCCAGGGAACTCACGGAACACAAAGGTGGGTAAATGCTGAAAGGAAGGAAGGAAGGAAGGAAGGAAGGAAGGAAGGAAGGAAGGAAGGAAGGAAGGAAGGAAGGAAGGAAGGAAGAAAGAAAGAAAGAAAGAAAGAAAGAAAGAAAGAAAGAAAGAAAGAAAGAAAGAAAGAAAGAAAGAAAGGAGAAAGGAAGAAAAGTGACATCTAGGCATAATAGTATAAAAATACAGAAAATCAAAAACAAATAACTCTGAAGAAAGCCAGAGGAGGGAAAATACTCCTCAAGGAGAAGCATTTATCATGTGTCTTCTCAGAAAGCACATAAGCAAGGAAAACAGACTGAAATATTTCAAACATTGAAAGGGGAAGAAAAAAACCTAATCTATCATTCTGTACCTGCCCAGCTCAAATGAAGTCCTGGGTTCACGTCCCAGCACGGTGTGTAGGCATGCACATGTGTGCTCACACAGACACAAAAGTAAAGAAGTAATATTTTCATAGATGAACAAAAACTGAGAACCTTTATTGGCAGTATCTCTGCACTCAGATCTACATAAAGAAAGAACTGCAAAGAAGAAATAAAGAAAGGTAAAATAAACATTTGCATTTCTTTCTTTCTTTTTTTGGAATCAAACTCAGGACCTTACACTTGCTGAGCAAGGCTCTGTGTCACATATCCCCAGCCCACATTTCTTATTCTTAATCCAACTAATAAAGAACAGTTCTTTTCAAAATTAGAATAACAACTATGGATTTGATTGTGTTCACCTGTACAGGACTGATGAATGGCTGCAATGATACAAGTAGCAAAAACAGAAGAAATGGGATTATTCAGTATAAAGCAACAAATACGTAGTATAGTGCTATTTAAAAGGATTTGTGTTAGTTGTAATTGTCTACTGCAAAGTTTAAAGCAATGACTAAAACAAGGAAAAATATATTCAAATCAAATAGAAAATGGAATTATAAAATGTTCAGTGAAAACCACAAAAGACTGGACAAGAATGCAAGATAAAAATAGAAAAGAAAGAACAAGGACAACAAATAGAAAATAGTAACAAATATGGTCAGTATTCATCCAACCGTATCAGCACTCACTCTGAATATAAAATCCACTAATTAAAAGACAAAGCCATCTCTGACTAGATCACAAAACTCAGTAAGAAAGAAACCACCTAATTAAAAACCCAGCCAGATTATGACAGACACTTTTCCAAGGAAGATACACAGATGGAAACAGCATATGAGGAGACGCCATGATATTTTTCATTGGGGGTGTGCAGATTAAAGTAGCAGTGCCATACCACTGGCCACCTATTTGAATGACCAAACTTTAGATCACTGACCACATCTCATGATGGCAAGAATTCTGCGCAGCAGAAACACTCATTCCTGGTGATGGGAATGACCACAGGATAGTACAGATACTTTGGAAGGGAGTTTGATCATTTTCACAATATTAAATATAGACTTACCGTATATTTCTACAGTTACATACTTTGGCATTTACCCAAAGTAGTTGCAAACTTATGTCCACACAAAATCTTGCACTCCAATGTTTATATCAGCTTTATTCATATTCAATGTTTATTTCTCATTCACTGGAAGGCAACCAAGACTGCCAAGTCTTGGAAGCAACTAAGATGTCCTTTAGCAGATGAGAAAATAAACTTCTAGACAATGCAATATTATACAGTGCTAAAAAGAAATGAGCTATCAATCCATAAAAGGACTCATAAGTGAAACCAACCAATGTGAAAAGGCTATATACTGCATCATTCAACTCTCTGACATTGAGAAAAGTCAAAGCTATGGAGACAGTGAAAAGATTAGCGGTTGATGTGGGTTCAGTGAGAGGTGCTGGATGAAGAGATGAAGCAGGGAGACTTTGGAGAGCAGCAGAACTATACTGTATAATAGAGCAACAGACTACAGTGGTGGGTAGATGCCTTTTTACATTTGTCCAAATGCCGTGTCTATAACACCAAGACTAATGTAAACTATGAACTTTGGGTAATAATGATATAGGGGTGTGTGCTCATCAATTGTGGTAATGCACTGTTACTTTAGGACTTGATCTTGGGAGAGGCTATGTATGTGTGGCAGCAGAGGATATATAGGAAATATCTGTAATTCCATCCCCATTTCTCTGTGAACCTAAAACTCTTCTAAAAGAATTAAGTCTATTCAAAGAAAGATGCAAAGAGCTCAGTTAGCGTTGCATGCTTTCCTTTACTTTTCTCTTTTTTGTCTTTTTGAGACAGGGTCTCATAGTGCAGTTCAGGCTGGCCTTGAGTTCACTTTGTAGCTCAGGCTGGTCTCGAACTCATGATGATCCTCCTGTCTCAACCTCCCAAGTGCTGGGATTACAGGCGTGCACCACCACACCTGGCTAGCTTTGCATGTTTTAGTGATAATCCAAAACTAGTAATGCTACTACTGCTAAATCCAAAACAGGAAACCTGTGTTAAAGTACTGATACTTAAAAATTTGTTGAAAAAAACCCAAAGAAATTAGACTAATAAAAAAAAAGCAATCATGACATATAATACAATGGTGATAACTTTCATCAGAAATAAGGCAAACTGGAAGAAAGTTCAATGACATGTTTAAAATGCAGAAAGAAAAACTGACAAAATAGAATTGTTATAATAAAAATATACCTCAAAAATGAGGATGAACTATGGCTATTTTGAGATAAATAAAAGCTGAGAGAACTTATTGCCAACACTATAAAAACAGCTAGAAGAATATTATTAGGCTTTAGAGCAGTGAGGCCAATTCTACGGGAAGCATTAAAAAAATGAAATCAGTACAGAAAGAGGTATATACCAAAGTATATTTTCATATGCTAAATACTTTAAAAAACACTATGCATTTTAAAGTGAAACAACAATATTGTACTATAAAGTTTATGAAATACATAGTAGTAATATACGTGACAGCAGAAAAAAGACAGGAGGAGGAGAATAAAGGATTCTTGCCGGATGTGGTGGCACATAACTACAATCCCAGCACTCAGGAGGCTGAGGCAGGAGGATCGTTGCGAGTTTGAGACCAGCCGGGGCTACAAAGTGAGCTCCAGGCCAGGCTGAACTGCATGGTGAGACCCTGTCTCAAAAAGACAAAAGAAAGTGTATACTACAATATTAATTCATGTTATACTGTGTCTAATTACAGATACATACAATCTTTACAACAACTAAAAGTATAATTAAAAATCAACTTGATGAATATTTAAATTTTTTTTTATTTTTAAAAGTATAAAAAACAAAGAAAAAAAATGAAGAAAACCCAACAACAACAAAAAAAGGAAAACATTAACAAAAAGACACAAAGTAGCACAAGAGCAGTACAATCCAAATTGAATTATAGACAAAGCGACAGGGAATTGCCAATGGTTGCTGCACCACACATTGATAACTTCAAAGTGTATGCTCCTGAAATCACATAGACATACAATCTTCATCAAACATTCATGAACTGTTCCTTACCGTAAAGCGACACAGGTCAACAGTGGCACCATGTTAGCCACCCTGCATGTACACACATAGATACACACTTGTCCCTTTCTTCCTTGTCTTCCTCCCTTCATCTCACCTGCTCCCTACCTTTGAGGAGATTCCCTTCACATGCCTCAACCCACATTCCCACCTTCAGATTCCTACACCAGTGGTACAATGTGTTGCCTGCACATGAACCTATGATTTATTTCACTTATGAGTACAGTGTCAAATTCTGACTATTTGCCTACAAAAGCCCCAAATCTGTCCTTCTTCATAGCTGAGTGATATTCCATTATATAAAAATGCCACTTTTTTAAATCCAGTCCTCTATGGATGGACATTTGGGTTGTTTCCACAATTTAGCTATTATAAATTGTGCTGCTATAAACATGGGTGCACATATATCACAGTGAAATGATGCTTTTAGATCTTCTGGGAAAATACCCAGAAGGGGAATAGCTGGGTTGAATGGGACCTCTAGACTAAGTTAGCTAAGGAATCTCCAAACCAATCTCCACAGTGGTTTCACCAGTCTGCATCCCCTCCAACAGTGGGGAAGAGTTCCTATTTCTCCACAGCCTCACCAGCATTTGTTATTGGATGACTTCTTAATGCTGGCCAAACTTACTGGGGTGAGATGAAATCTCAGTGTTGTTTTTATTTGCATTTCTCAAATGACTAAAGATGTAGAACATTTTCTCATATATTTATTTGCCATTTGTATTTCTTTATTTGAGGAGTGTGTATTCATCTCAGATGCCCATTTCTGGATTGGGTCTTTGAATTTGGATAAGTTCATGTTTTTTAATTCTTTGTGTGTTCTAGATAGAAGACCTTTGTCCAAGGGATATCCAGTTAGGATTTTTTCTCAATTTGTGGGTTTTCTTTTCACTTTGCTGGTGATTTCTTTAGATGTACAAAAACTTTTCAGTAAGATGAGGTCCCAGTTATTGATTCTTTGAAGTGTTTCCCTTGCAGTTTGATTCTTGTTCATGAACTCTCTGCCTACTCCTATCTCTTCAAGGTTTTTACCTACTTTCTCTTCCAATAGGTTTAGAGTTTCTGTTTTAATATTGAGATCTGTGATCCATTTTGACTTGAGTTTGGTGCATGGTGATAGACTTGGGTCTATTTTCAGTCTTTGGCAAGAGGCAAGCCAATTTTTCCAGCACCATTTATTAAACAGGCTATCTTTTTTCCAGTGAGTTTGTTTGGCCCCTTTGTCAAATATTAGGTGGCTGAGTGTGTTTTTGGTTATGGCTGCATCTTCCAGTCGGTTCCACTGATCCTCAGTATCAGGTTGATTTTATTACCTTTGTAGTATAATTTCACGTTTGTGTTTGCACCTGACTTGTCCTTGTTGCCCAGGATTGTTTTTGCTATTCTGACTCTCTTCTGGTTCCAGATGAATTTAAGGCATATTTTCTCTAAATCTGTGATGTATGTTAATGGTAGTTTAATGGGAATTACATTAAATCTGTATAACAATTTTGGTAGTATGGCCATTTTCACAATGTTGGTTCTTCCTAACCATGAGCAGGGAATGTTTTTCCATTTATTGAAATCCTCATCGATCTCTTTTTTCAGAGTACTGTAGTTTTCATTGAATAAATCTTTTACATCCTTTGTTAGATTGATTCCTAAATATTTCAGTTTCTTGGATGCTATTGTAAAAGGTATGGTTTGCTTAATTTCTCTCTCAGACTATTTGTTGTTTGTGTATAGGAATGCTATTGAATTTTGGGTGTTGACTTTGTATCCAGCTACTCTGCTGAATTTGTCTATTAATTGAAGGAGTCTTCTTGTGGAGTTTTTGGGATCTTCCATGTAAAGAATCATGTCATCTGCCAACAGTGACAGTTTTACTTCTTCCTTTCCTATCCTTATACCTTTTATTTCTCTATCTTGTCTAATTGCTCTGGCTAATACTTCCAGGACGATGTTGAACAGTAGTGGTGACAGTGGACATCCTTGTCTTGTTCCTGAGTTTAAAGTGAAAGCTTTCAGTTTTTGTCCATTTAGTATGATGTTGGCTGTTGGTTTGTCATATATGGCTTTGATCAGATTGAGGTAAAGGCCATCTATTCCTATTTTTTCTAGGGTTTTTAACATGAATGCATGTTGGACTTTATCAAAAGCTTTTTCTGCATCTATTGAGATGATCATGTGGTTTTTGTCTTTGGATTTATTGATATGGTGTATTACATCAATTGATTTGCGAATATTGAACCATCCCTGCATTCCTGGAATAAATCCAACCTGGTCATGGTGTATAATTTTCCTTATGATTCGCTGCATTCTATTTGCTAGTATTTTGATGAGTATCTTTGCATCTATGTTCACTAGGGAGATTGGCCTATAGTTCTCTTTCTTAGTTGGGTCCTTCTCTGGTTTTGGTATCAGTATAAATACTTGCCTCCAGAAATGAGTTAGGGAGGATTGCTTTCTTTTCAATTTCATTGAAGAGTTTAAAGAGAGTTGGCATTAAAATCTTCACTGAATGTTTTATAGAATTCTGCTGTGAATCCATTACGGCCTGGGCTTTTCTTTGTCGGTAAGTTTTTAATGACATTTTCAATCTCATTAATTGATATTGGATTGTTCAGGATTTTTGTATCTTCCTGATTCAATTTTGTTAGTTCGTACATTTCTAGGAATCTGTCCATTTCTTCTGAGTTTTCTATCCTATGGGAGTAAAGATTTTCAAAGTAGGTATTAATGATCTTTTGAATTTCTGTGGGATCTATAGTGATTTCATTCTTTTCATTCCTTATTGCATGAATTTGAATTCTTTCCTTTCTTTTTTTGATAAGGTTGGCTAGGGGTTTGTCAATTTTATTTATTCTTTGGAAGAGCCAACTCTTTGATTCATTTATTTTTTGTAGTATTTTCTTCATCTCAATTGCATTAATTTCTGCCCTGAGTTTTATAATCTCCTTCCTTCTTTGGGCTTTTGGTTTGGCTTGTTCTTGTTTTTCCAGAAGTTTGAGGTGTAGCATTGGGCTATTTATTTGCTATCTTTCTGTTTTCTTTATATGTGAGTTCATCACTATAAATTTCCCTCTGAGGACTGCTTTCATTGCATCCCACAGATTCTGGTAGGTTGTATTTACATTTTCATTTGTAGGTATTTTTTAATTTCTTCTTTAATTTCTTGTGTGACCCATTGGTTATTCAGGAGATTGTTGTCTAATTTCCACGTGTTTATGGGTTTTTTGGACTTCCCTTTGTCATTAATTTCCAATCTCATTGCACTGTGGTCAGATAATATGCATGCCATGGATAATTTCAATTCTTTTGCATTTAGGTAGGTATGCTCTATGGGCTAGAATGTGGTCTATTTTAGAGAAAGACCCATGTGCAGCTGAGAAAAATGTGTATTCTGATGTTGCGGGGTAGAACACTCTATATACATCTACTAAGTCCATTTGTTGGGACCTTTGGTTCAGGTCTGTTATTTCTTGCAGAGTTTTTGTCCAGTTGACCTGCCTCTTTGTATCAAAGGGGTGTTTAGGTCCCATATTATAGTAGTGTTATTAATTATTTGGTTCTTCATGTCTGTTAAGATTTGGCTTATAAAGTTTGGTGCTCCAGTATTTGGTGCATAAATGTTTAGGATTGTTATCAATTCCTCTTGCAGCTTTCCCCTAACTAGTATGCAGTGGCCTTCTTTATCTCTTTTGATTGTTTTCAGATTAAAGTTTATATTATCTGCAAACATAATAGCTACCCCTGCTTTTTTCTGGGAACCTGTTGCATGGAGAATTGTTTTCCATCCTTTAACTTTCAGTCTGTGGGTTTCATTTTGAGTAAAATGTGTTTCCTGTAGACAGCATATTGTTGGATTTTGTTTCTTAATCCACTCTGCCAGTCTGTTTCTTTTGACTGGTGAATTGAGGCCATTTACATTAATGGTTATAACTGTTACATATTGGCTTATTCTTGTCATGCTATTTACTTGTTGTTGCTTTCCTATTTTTGCTATCTGTTTACTTGATTGTTCTGCTTAAAGCTTCCTTTCTATTGTTGTTCTTGAGATTGTGGTCTCTTTTTTCTCTGTCAAGAATTTCTTTTAGTGCCTTTTGTAATGTTGGTTTGTCACTCATGAAGTTCTTCAGTTGTTCTTTGTCGTGGAAATATTTTATTTCTCCATTGAATTTGAAGGATAGCTTTGCAGGATAAATCAGTCTGGGTTGGATGTTGTTTTTTTTTCAGAATCTGTAATACCTCACTCCAAGCTCTTCATGATTTCATGGTTTTTGTTGAGAAGTCTGCTGTGCTTCTGATGGGCTTTCCTTTATAGGTGATCTGTTTCTTTTGTCTAGCTGCTTTGAATATTGTGTTCTTTTGCTGGATGTCTGGGATCTTGACTATTATATATCTGAGTGTGGCTTTATTTGGGTTTGGCTTGTTGGGGTTCTATATGCTTCGTTTAACTGCACTTCAGTATCTCTTACCATGTTTGGGAAATTTTCTGCTATTATTTCTGCAAATATTCTTTTTATATCATTTGTGTTGCCTCCTGCTGTTTCATTGATTCCCATTATTTGGATACTATTTCTTTTTGCCTCATCTTGGAGCTGTTGGATTAATTTTTCTTGTATCCTTGATGACTTTAAGAGATCCTTCCTTTCAGTCACTAGCTGCCATGCTGTCTTCAAGATTTGAAATTCTATCTTCAGCTTCATTGAAGCAGTTTTGCAAGCTTTCAGTGGAAGTTTTCAATTCCTGGCAATCTCTTTGGGTCTGTTTCATGCATTCTAATTCATTCCTAAATTGTTCATGTAATGTTTCCATTTGTTTCCTATGTTCTTCTATTCTTTTATCTGTTTCTTCTCTATATGTACAGAGCATTTCTTCCATTATTATTTTCACTTTATTTTTTTTTGCCTGAGAGATTATTTCTGCTTTAATCTCTTCTATGGCCTGATGGAGTTGTTTCTCTACTTCAGATGCGATCGTTTCAGAAATTGCAGGTATGTGGCTCCCTAGTTCTCCTATATCATTGTTTCCTGTACTTGTTCTGGGTGGGGGGTTGAGTTATGTGGCTGTGTTTTGCTCCTTTGTCTTGTCATTTTGGATGTCAGATGGAAAGTGTTGAACTATACACTACCCAGACAGCTCACAGATGACTCTAGTAAACCCTAGTTTACCTGGATATTAAACTTATCCCCAGATGTTAGCTGACTGTAAAGCAGTGGGCCCAGGAATCCCAGACAATTGCGGAGGTGCCAGGCTCAGAGCCTACCTGTGATGGTGGGTGAAAGTTGTCTTGCCAGGCAGAGCACCAGCATAGGCCTTACCCATCAAAGGTTTGCTGCAAAGCCTGCTCTACTGTCGCTGTGAAGCTGAGCTCCTTCTCTGTGGGAAAATTTGGGAAAGTCTCACAGGCGCTGCCACTCTGCTGGAGTTTATTCACCTGGCTAGAGTCTCGTGGGAAAAGCTGCTCCTTTAGCTCCGCTGAGCTGGTCTGGCTCTCTGCAGGAAAGTCTCGTGGGCTCGGGTGCTCTAATGGTGCCCAGGGCTGGGTAGAGCACTGTGTACCTCGGAAAAGCTGTTCCTGTAGCTCCGCTGGGCTGGTCTGGCTCTCTGCGGGAAAGTCTCACTGGCGCGGGTGCTCTAATGGCACCTAGGGCCGGGCAGAGAATGGTGTACCTCAGGAAAAGTTGCTCCCGTAGCTCCGCTAAGCTGGTCTGTTGACTAATCTTTTAAAAAGCAAAAAGCAGCATGAAAAGTAAAAACAGCGAAAGAAACCAAAAAACGATAGTAAAATTGATAGACCTGAAATCCAACTACATATCAATAATGGCATTAAACATAAGAGTGTTAAATGTTCCAATTAAAGGGCCAGGATTATAATAAGATCTAAAAAAAAAAAAATCCAGATATGTTGTTTATAAAAGATGTGTCTTGGTTTGGGGCTTATTTTTTGCAAGGGGAAACAGTATAATACAGAACACATATTTTATAAGATTATTTATAATAGTTACTGAAAGTATGACATACAAGGGAGTACAAGAAATCTGTCCATACACTAAGACCAAGGAATGTAGCTGAGGGCCTTGGTCCCCCCATGGAAATGTCCTGCCTGAGTCCAGCTGAGGACCTAGAGCTCATAACAGTGCCTCCCACGAGGCCAACTGGAGGCCTAGAGTCCATCACAATATCTCATGCAGGCCTGTTTCACGGATCTGTGCTGGGAAGGCCCAAGGTCAGTGGTGGAATCTAGGAAGTCTGTGCCACCAGGATGAAGAATCTGTGCTAGCAGGCTGAGGGATCTGCGCTGGAGCCAGGAGGCAATGTGAAAAGTAAGAATCAGAGCTCCTCCAAAAAGTACCACAGCCGTCCTCAGCACCAGTGAGGTCCTGAGCTCCTCCAAGGGTAAAGACAACCGAGTTCCCATCAGGAAAGTCAACGCAGCAAGCTTCTCCAGGAGACTGGCAGCGCACCATCTTCCCCTCCAGAGCCAGAAAGAGATGCTCAAGTTGAGGACCAGAGCTCCCCTAAAGTGAACTGAAGCCATTCTCAGTGCCAGTAACTTCCCGAGCTTCTTGGAGGATGAAAACATCAGAGTTCATCAGGAGAGCCAGCATGACGAGGTCCTCCAAGGGAACCAACAGCTCCTCACAGCTTCTACCAGCCCCCAGTAGCCGCCTCACTTCTTCTCCACTCCTCCCTCTTAAGCCGCTGGCAACAGCCCTCAGGTAGACCACCCACACCCAGCGCCACGTTTACTCAGTTCAGCTGGGGATTATAAGTTGACCACCAGTTGTCAGTCCCCTACAAGGTGCATTTTAAAACTCAATGCAACAATCCAGGTGCAATGTTGTGCCTGTAGTTCCTGTTACTTAAGAGCCTGAAGCAAGAGGACTGTTGCAACCCAGGACTTGAGCCCAACCTGGATAACTCAAGGAGATGCTACCTCCTAAAAATGCAAAATCAAGCAAAAGTAAGTAAATAAAACAGGAAGCGAAAGCAAAACAACTGGAAAAAGGAGATAGCACACAGATGTTAACCATAAGAAATCTTGTAAGGAATCATTAATCTCAAAGTAGACTTCAAGACTGCAAAAGTAAGAAAGAAAATTTAATACTCTTGTTTTCATATTTATGTAACATTTATATTGTCATAGAACTTAATAAAAGGATCAACTCATAAAGAAAATATAATAATCTTATGTGTGTATTTTAAGCACTCAGGTAGGGAGGCGGTCAATTAGGGCAACAAGGCGAGACTCAGCCTTCATTCACATATTACATTGTCAACAAGAGGCAAAAAAGCACACTAGTTCCCTAGTGCTGGGTGGCAATCTGGTAGAATTGGTGGGATGTCTGGGAAAACGTCCTACAGCTAAAAAGCCCAGAACAAAAGAGTTCTTTATGGACCTGTGGGGGAGAAGGGGATTCGAACAGTGCTGAATCAGCATGGAGCAAGGCGGGGCAGGGGAGGCCCTCAGTAAAGCAGCTTCCGCATGGAGATGATAGGCTAAGAATGATCCAGGCTGCCCTGGAGAGCTAAAAACAAATGTGTAATGCACCAATGTTGGTGTATGGGTGACAGTTTATTCCCATGAAGCCTGATAGACAAAGGCTAGCAATTGTCTATGGTCAAGTCCAGGGATATAGCTCAGTGGCACAGTGCCTGCCTGCCAAGCACAATATCCTGAGTTCGATTCCCAGTATCCACAAAGAAAAAGAAAAAAGAAAGTGGAAAAATATCTTTAAAAAGATTGTCTATGATCAGACTTTAAAAATCACACATGAGTTTTGTCTACAATCAGACTCCTTGGTGTGTACAACTTACAACTGAATTTAAAAGTGCATAAATATAGAAACTAAAGGGGGAAATGGGCATATCATTCTTAGAGACTGATGCTCCTTTATTTTGTAGCTGATAAAACAAACAGGTAAAATATCAGTAGGATATGTGTGTTAGCCAGCTTTCTATTACTATGACAAATACCTGAGATATGCTAACTTAAAAAGCAGAAAGGTTTATTTTAGATCATAGTTTTGGAGGTTTCAGTTCATGATCTGGTGGCCCTGTCACTTTGGGCTTAAGGTAAAGCAGAAACATGATGGCAGGGAACGAAGCACAGTGCTGAGCTGTTGGTCTCCTGTCCAGAAGCAGGAAAACAAAGGAAGGGATAAGAATTCCGCCGTTTCCTTTAAGGACTTGCTCCCAAGACCTGAACTCTTCCACGAGTCCCCACCTGTTAAAGTGTCCAATATTTCCCAATAGCATCATGCTGTAAAATAGCTTCTAACACACGAACCTTTGGGAGATAGTCCAGGTCCAAAGTCAGCAATATACCTGAGCTTAGCACCCTTAGCTAACGCACATTCTTAGCACACTACTGCCAACTAGAATGTACATCCTGCTGAAGTAGGCAGGGAAACTGGGGCATAAGACAAGTCTTAGACCATTTCTTAAAAGAGAATTAAAATCATATAGTATATTCATTGGTGATATCAAAATTAAATAGAGATCAAGAGATACTAGAACACTCCTGTATTTAGAAAATTGAAAAGATACTGCATAATGGAATTAGAAAATATTTTAATTAAAAATAATAAAAGCACAGCATAACAAAACTTGTAGAATATAGAATAGAATATATTTTGAAAGAATATATTTTGGATTATAACAAAAGCACAACATATCACAATTTTCATCCATCCCTTAGTCACTAGACCCAAAAACCCACCCCTTAGCTCCCAGATCCAAATATTCTAAGTAAAATCCAAGTACTTCAGTGGGAGAGATTTGTCACTGTGGATAACATACCCCATCCTGCAAGATGGTACCCTAAACTTTACAAACCTTACCTCTCAGATGGTCCTTAAGTGAGTCTCTAGGAGCCCAGGCCAACTTCATCTGAGGCAGCTACATCAAGATCAGGGATTCTCAATTTTTCTTATGTTGTGCCTCCCCACCACTGCCAAGAAAACCTTCAAGATATTTCCCCCTAACCACTGGAATATCTAAGATTTACTTTGCTTTCCTGAATCAATTTTTTTTGGCTTTGGGGAGCAGTACCACTCCTGATGAGAATGTGTCTTCTATGATATGGATAGTTAATTCTATTGGCATTGAGATAGGAAAGGGAGCCCCAGAATAACTGTCTTATTTCAGTTAGAACAAATGTATGTTCCATGACATACAACACTGATAATTACTTCTCATCATTCCTTATCTCAGTCTTAACGTTTATAAGAGTACCAGACAAAATAATATGTTGTGTGAATAACAGGTACATCTTGTCATTATCTCACCAGGTTCTCTCTGAGGACTTCTACACAAAGTGTGTCTGGTAGAAGGGATGGAGGTTATGTGTGGAATATCAGTTAACTGGGACCAAGGATAACCTGGCAGTCTACCACTGCCAATACCAAAACAACAATAGCAAAGCCGAGTGTTAAACTTTTGGTAGAGAGCCATTCTCCAGGAGATGAGTAATCCACCTGCTAAGAAGTCACACACAGTGCAACATCCACTGCCCCTCTGAGTCCTCGTCAGTGAACCCTTTTCTGTCTCCTTTGTCTGTACATGCAAAGATTGAAATCTTTCTGCCCATTGTCTAAATGGAAACCCATAAATTCTCGATTGCCTTGTACTCTAACTTTTGATAGTACTATTTATCACAAAAAAGTTCCCAAATATTGAGGCTGACTTTTTAAATTCATGCCCAGATATCATGACTCTTATGGAGGAAAACACCGTAACTTTCATTCTATCTGTATAAACAACATAACAAAATGTTTATTTTCCCATCTTCAAAACCCCTGAAAACTGCATGTGAATTATAATTTAATTCAATCATCCTACATCTTCAATGCTTTGTATCAACGAGAATCTCATTGTATCCCTAAAATAATAAGTTTCCAAGAGAAAGTATACTCTTTGAGTTATAATTATCCTCTTTTTGGGTTTGGTGGGGGGGATTCCTAGTATTCCTGCCTTTGGATTCTTAGTAGCTGTTTTTGAGCACTTAAATGAAAACAAAGTAGAACAGCAGGACTCAATAAAAATCTAGAGTTTTTTGAAAGCTCAATGATGGTGAAAATAAGTTAAATCTACTTTCCTCATATGGTTAGGGTAACCCACATTTGTCATAAAGCTCTGTTTTTATTCCCCTTCAAATGATTCAGCTAAGTACTAGGCAGATTTTCCATTAGGTAATAGAATCTCCTTTCCTAAAATAGCTGTCATCCAGAAGGCTATGATATGTGGAAATGAATTCAGAGAACTATTAAGATCTGTACAGAGCATCTTGATCAACTTCTGAGAAGAAATACATCACCAAGGATGGACCAAGGTCACTTGTGTGATGTCACTCCCTCTGAAAAAGTGTTTGGCAGAACTGGGCCACTAGAGCCCAAGGGAGTGGGCAATGATCTAAATAAATTTGACACGAAGGCACATTTGGACTTTTCAAAGTCACCCATAGGAGCAGAAGGGGAATCTTAATGTTTTGCACCTCGTGAGGAATTTATTAAAGTATCTCTAGGATATGTATACTGCTACTGACTCATCACAAAAAGGAAAAAAATTGTTACCGCTGAGCAAAGCAGGCTCGTCTATATTATATAATCACATTGTATAAATGCTTACTTTTCTTGTTCCTTTGCCTGATGACTACTACTTTCCCCTGAATGAAATGTGTCACAGCGTTCTCACATTAGATGTACAGCAATTAAAATTCTGCATCTGTCAAGTGATTTCCTCAGTAACATGACTGTTCATTCACAAGGGGAGAAAACAAACAGGAAGAGCAGATAAGGGTGCAAACTAAAGCAGGACCAAAAAAGAAACTAGAATTATCCATCTACTTCTGAGGAAGAAAAAGACTCCACAAGTTACTTTTAAAAATCATTTTATTCACAGGGTACATTTGCAAATTGTCTCCGAGTCAGGGAGGTAGAGAAATTAAGACTCACTGAACCTTCCACTCCCAGCCATAATTACAATGAAGATACCAAAGAAAGAGACATGTTTTTATAGCGAACCTCCTCCTATGACATTGAGTTTAGCTTCTGTGGAAAGAAACAATTTGGCAGAACCAACAGAGACAGATACTATTTTTTTCCAAGTCACACTATAAAACGTACCAATTAGAGCTTTTTTTCTTACCTGCTACATTTTATAAGAAACTCTAAAAACAGAAATGAAGAGCATTGATTTTCTCCACACGTCCCAACAATGGAGTTTGGCCTTAACGGGAAGAAGCAATTTCATATACATTTCAAAGGTGATTTCAAATTTACTGTCTAACCTAAAGTCTTTTCCAGAATTGTTATATCTATGGACTGGTTGGTAATCAGACTACATTCTATGAGAAAGAGTAGTATTTGAGTTCTCTTATTTTCTTCTTACTTCCAGCCTCTGAAAATTTGCTCTGGCAAAGAGGCTTTGCACACAGGTAGGATGATATATAGGGCGCAATAATGGAGTTAAAGAGACCAAAGAGAAAGCTCTTTCCCAATGGTTTTCACACCAACTACGCTCTATGCTAGAGTTCTAACAGTATTCCACACTTTCCAACGGAGCTATATTCGCCTGTTCCCTCTCCTTTTCTCTAGTGTCTCTGACCATGAGGGATCCTAGCAGCCATCAGTCATCCTAAATAGTGAGCCCTATGAATTATGAGGGGCAGGTCTATGGTCATCTACCAATGAGGAAGCTCATAAGATCGTTGCTTAAGACTGCATGAGAAACTGTGACAGATTGATTTCCTGCTTCCCTGAATACTGGCTTGCTAGAGAAACCAGAATTCTATGCGTCCTCCTATAACTATCATCTGAGGGCTTTTCTACCACAAGGTTCTACCACTTGTACAAAGGATATTTACACACTGTTATCAGACTTCTCTAAGGCCTATCTACCGTGATGCATTTCTACAGAACAGTAGCATCTGCTACATTTATGAGCGTTCTTGCTAATGACAAAGGCATAACTGGATAAAACACAGCTACATCTGTAAAATGACAGAGGTATGTGAAGGAAATACATAAGGAGGTGGGAGAAAGCCAAAAGTAAGGCGCCCTCTGCCACTCCCCGCCCTTCTCCAACCATCAGTCTCTTTTCCACAGGCATAAACAGTGTGTGTGTGTGTGTGTATGTGTGTGTGTGTGTGTGTACATCCATACACAAACACATTAGTGTGCCCTGCACTACTCTAGAACACAGGGGGAAATACATGTAAGCGTGCTTACACAGTAATGAACACAGGACCTGGATATGGATGTAATAGTGCAGCCAGAGGGCTAAATCTCACTTCAGTTATGTACAGCATGCAGTGACCCTGTTCTAAAGGTCAAGATGACACCTCCCACCATCAGTGTGGCATTGTGACAGCAGCTTTAGTAAGAATCTGTGGGACCGTGTCCCCAAGTGCAGCTGACAGAAGGATATGAGAACGGGGGGGTGGTAGCTTCACCAGGCTCAGCAGCAAAGGAAACTGCTGCCTGGAGAAGGGCAGAAAATGGGGGCTCCTACAGCTGCCAAGGGCCACACGTGGGTAACAGGGGCCTCCCTGTCCTCTGCCTGAGTATCTCACAACCTGCCTCCCCTGGCATCTCTTCATCCTTCTCCATAATGACTGGACCCACAAAAAGGTTCCCTGCTTAGAACTGCATTCATGGATAACCACCTCTTCCTTGGTCTCTACTGGGGGACCTCTTCTGAGACTCCTCCCAAAGATCATTTTAAATTGAAACCACGATTTCCTCTTCTGCTCTCTATTTTGCTTAAACCTTTTAAAATCACAATCTTCTGTTTCTCTTTCTGTGCAGAGAAAAACAGACATGATTTAGTTTATGATTTTCACTGCCTTACATGCAGTATCTGGAAAAAGTCTAATTGCATAGATGCAGGAAGATACAGGGTCAATATATTTGGGGATTATTCTATGAAACCCCCAGAGAGCTTTGCAGCATTGATTACATTGCATGGCTTCAACCAAAAAGCAAAATCAGTAAGGAGTTTTAGTACAACGTCGAGATCAATAGGAACACAGGGAGAGTAGGTAAATAAGTGCCCATAAAATATAATTTCTCTTTTGTACTTTAAAAAGAGCCAAGGGCTTTTGCTATTATGTAAATTCTCAAAGATATGATGTCAATTTATAACGTGCAATTTATTCCTTAGGTGTTATAAGAAATCACAATGTTGGCACCAGAAAAAGGAAATCAAAAGATGTAAGCAAAAAAATATATTTTCTTGCAATGATGAACAGGGCTGTCTGAATAAGCTTTGTATTCAGCATGTGTTTCAATCTGTCACCTCTAACGTATGCATAAAAATGCCAGAAGATGAGCCAAGACTGAGGATACGCAGTACCTATTTCCCCCCCTTTTTTTAAGGGGAAAGGTTTGTTTAGCTCACGGTTTATAAAGGTTTTAGTCCACGATGGCTCATTTCAAGGCAGGGTGGCACGGGACAGAGGGGCAACTATTCAGGGTGGCAGAAGACAGCCAAAGCAACGGAGAGACTCCACTTTCTCATAATGGGAAGGAAAGTGCCCATAGAGTCAGTCTCCTTCAGCTTAAAAAAGAGCAGTTTTATGGTCCTAACCTACATATTGTGGCCTTGTAATCTTAGGAGTTTATAGATACACATTCTGGGCTTCAGAATCCCAGCCAGTCTGTATCCGGGACTTTCAAAGCTGTGTAGGAATGGGCTGAATACATTACATCTGCCTAGTTTCAAGGCCTCAAAAAGTCTAAACTGGTTAAAAAAATTCCACTTTTCATCATCACTGGCAGGGTTATCATTAGGTTGGGGTCACCAGACTCTGCCATGACACACCCAAATTTAGAGAGCACAACTTTAAGCAAAATAGTTTAAGGCAGTGTAAAAATTTAAGCTTCTCAGGAAATTTCCATACCACCCCTCTAGTCAGTACAGCTAGCTCAGGCTTCAAACCAAGTCAGCTCCTCTGATAGATACAGATATTCCTGGAAGGCTGAGCGCAAGGAGAGAGACTTCTCAGACCCTTTGTGTGCAGCAGCTTGGGGATGGGTCCCTTCTTCCTTTCCACTTGCTTTACCCTCTCCTGAGCATACCACGGTACCAAGTTGCCAACATGGTTAGTTATATTCACTGCGGACCTTCCTCCAGGCACTGACAGAGGCTGCAGGGGCAACTCTTAAGTCACTTTTATCTCTGATATGTGCTGTCCCCAAAGCCATACAATCTGAAAGTCAATCTCTATCCTGGGAAGATAAAGGAATACAAGAGTACATAAATTACTCTCAGCCCTTGTTCTTCAACATTCTTGTCCTCAAGTTTCCATAAAAGCCTCACAGCTATCGATCTCTGGAATCCTATAAACAAAGGACAGACGTTACCTGGTTCTGGTGGGACAGTATTTACATAACACTATAAATACTCGCTCAAGTTTTCAGTGGACTGGCCTCATTTTCCACCCGCTTAGCTTCTGAGGGGGAAACGAAGCTCCTAATAAAGATTTGCCTGCTGAAAATTTCACAAGGTTGGTATTTTCAAATATAGGAATGAGAAACTACAGATTTTAAGAAATAGGAAGTTGTATATAATAAAGTTACAAAACTACCCTAGCTACCGAAAAGTGTTATTGATAGTGTTTCCATTTTGGGTCATCTACAGCAGTCTTATAAAGCTTTCTGACAAATCTAAGCACATTTGCGGCACATTTAGAATCCTAGATTTCTCCAGTTATTTTGCATTTTAAGCCACAATGTCCAGATTGCTACAGGTATAACTTATATTTAGTGTAAACAAAGTTTTAGCCAAAAAAGGGAGGGCATGGGACACTACAAAGCCAAACAAGGGTCCTGTCTGAGCATCTGCCGGGCTGGATCATTTACTTCCTACGGTGGTTACAACAGCTAAAGAGTGAACTAAACAGACAAAATCCAGTGAGAATTTTCCTAGTTTCTTGTGTGAGAATTATGCAGTTTAGATGCATAATTTCATATAAACTTTTGGTAAAAACAGTCCACAAGTCCTCTTTCATATAAAAAATCTTTCATATAAAGTCTCACTTTCTTCTTATGAAGTGATTTAATCCATCACTTTTGGTAATTTTGCTGCGGTGTGATTAACAAAGATTGTCCTTGTACATGACCTTTAAAATCAATGCAATTCTCAAATTGGTGGTAATAAAAGTTAAAAGTCCTATCAGAATATTCATTTCTATTCCTTCATCCTTCCTTTTGCCCCCATGAGACAATTTAATTACAAACACACACACACACACACGCGCGCGCGCGCACACACCAATTTTAAAAATTTGTCTGAGGGTAGAGAGGAGGCCCTCTCTTGGCAGATGAATTGAAAGTGATTGTTATGGTTGATACATTGCGTCAACTTGGGGAGTCTAGAGGTTTGGCTGAGTGATTCAGCAGGAAGCCAGGGTGCTTACTTTGTACACATCCTGAACCTGTGGAAGAGGAGGGCATGGAGACTGTGTGAGAGCTACACGGCCCCTGGGTGGGGGTAGGCTGTTTACAATGTAGGGGAGAAAAGGAGGCTGCTTGCAGCCATTCCTCCCTTTTGCTCTGGTTGTTTTTGCAGTGCTCTGCTGCCATGAACATTTTCTCTCTGCCATGTGCCGCTCTGCCTCAGAACCAGCCAAGTATGGACTGAAACCTCCACAAACTGTAAGCTAAATAAACTTTCCTTCCTTCATTTTGGATGTTGGGTATTTTGTCTCAGCAATGAGAGAAAAGTAACCAAGACAGTGATTAAATGTTTCTCATTCAGTGTGGCTACTATAACCCAAATGTCTTCTGAGTTGAATCTTAAAAGACAGAATACTAGAATAAAATTGAACAAATTTGGAAAATACCACACCCAATTCTAAGGGTCTGAATTTTAGATAAACAAAATTAACAAGTGAGAGTTTATAATTCAATTTCTTAATAATAATAGAGCATTCCAGACTACTCCACAGGGTAATTCTATAGAAGCTCCTACTTAGGAACATATACATTTCAGTAGAGAAAGATGCATAAGTTCAGGCTATGCACACATTCACAGATACAAACATAAACACAGACATAGATACACACACACACCACAGACTTCTTTAATTACATCTAACCAAGCACAAGAAAATATATATGTATGGCATAACTATGCATTGTCACTCTAAAGTAACACCAGACCATAATTTACTCTAAGAAAACATTCTCATTAAATTGTAGCCATACTTTGAATAGTGTGAGCATGTATGTGTAGACTTCAGTGAAGGTAATGTAGAATAGTCAAACTTTCATTTTGGTTGAATCTAGGGTTTCTCCGACTTGGCACTGCAGACATTTTAGATTAGGTAATTATTTGTTGTGAGGGCGTGACCTGTGCGTTGTAGCCCATTTAGCAGGATGTGTGGACACAACCCACATAGAGCTAGTAGCAGCCTTGGGTTATGACAGTGCAAAATGTCTCCAAATATTGCCAGTGGCATTGGAAAAGGAATGGGAATCACCTCAGTTGAGAAACACAGTTCCAATTAAATGTAACTGCTCCTGGCCACTGCTGTTTTGCATTTCAGAACATAATTTTAAAATGTATACACTAAATAGTATACAAATCTACTAAGTCTACTGCATAAATCTATCTCAGAAGTTATACTTAGATGTAAAACTTCCAGATAGCATTTTTAATGAACTGTGACATACAGGCTTTATGAGCTCACTGATTACATTCTAACAATTTTACAATTATTGCACGCTTCTGACTGATACTTGATTAATTTATGTACATGTCTTTGTAGCCCTTTTACACTTGAGTGAAGTATATTGGTAAAAATGTATTCCTTCCTTAAATATTAAATAACAGTTCATTAGATAAATTATACTCAAAAGAGGGTTGCTCATGAATAAATATTTAACACGGCTCATTCCTAGCACCTCCCATTACACTTTTACTGCTATATAAGATCAAAGTAGTGGCCCAGTTTGCAAAAAGTCACTCTCAACTTCTTAACTTCTCAAATATCAGTATAATCACTCTTATGCCAACCAGTCACCATTAAAAAAGCTAATTCCTACCATAATCTCAACATTCATTTAGAAATCCCCTACTCAAACAGGGCTTTGTTACCTTGACACTTCATAACTTATCCCAGTACAAAAAATGACACTCATGTTCACCTCTCTGGTATACTAAGTTTCTACCATCAAAATTGGAGAACATTTCTGTACAGTTTACTGACACCTTTTATGACACTTGAACAAATAATGAGTTTGAGTGTCTCCTTTTAGCTTAGGATATCCTAAACCATGAAGATGATGGGGAAGTTCCTTTATCTTTATCTTATATGTAAACACATTTAGCAGAGTACCATCTATCCATGGCGTTTTCTTTCTAAGTGTCAAGTCTGCTGAACCAAGCTGCCTAAGTATTCCTACCTGCTGCTAAAAAAAGAGTTACTAATGTTCCTCTTCTTGTATCAACCATGCCTTGTGTGACCATGCTAAACCCAAGGCCCATTTATCAGATTTGGGTGGGGTCAGGATGAATAAAACACTTCTGCTCATTCTGGATTAAGGGGTTAGGGGTAAGCCTTGCTTCTCATGCTGGTGTGCACGTTATGAGCAGCAACCACTAAGCTGGCTTATCTTATATTAACATGTAGGGTGTACTACAGAGGTACTGTGGCTGCCCAACATTGATTACAGATGTTGGCTCTACCAGATCATGTGGGTTCGTCTTTCATAGTTACACGAGAAGGAGCTCTGTTTAACTTTGTGTGATGTGTGTGTGCATATCTAATGCATCTGTGCACACACAGGATTTATCTTGGAGTGAATGCCATGTTACATAGAAAAATGATTTGCCTTTTCATCTGTCTTCTGCAGAGACTCAGCTTTATGTCATTGTGCTTTACTCCATCTCTGAACATTAAATTTTTGAAGATGATTATGCTCATTTACCAATCAGTAATGCACTTACATTTGTAGTCTTTTTGCACTAAAATAATAATAACAATGCAAATAGATTTCCATAGTGTAGACCTAAAATTGAGTTTACATCCTAATGCTGAGGAGGGAAAGTGGCTGTTACCCAGACAATGAATGAACACAGTCTAAATTCAACAATGCTTCACATCATCCAAGTAGACTTGACAGAAGAGAAGGAAGCAATTCTTACTTAAAATTTTAGAAATACAGGGAAGCTATAGGTAATATAGACTTGGTTCAACAAATCACAACAATCAACTGTAATGTTTTGTATCCTTATTATTCAATAAGGGCTTTTTAAAATCTACCCCATCACCCACCCTCTGCCCTTAAATAGGGCAAAAATAAATAATTTTTTAAAACCTACAGTCCTAATACCAGTCTTAATAAGACAGGTCTTTTTGAATTACTATTAAGCTCATTTGTGTTGACAATCAGCAACACACTTTTGCCCTGGCATATTTCTTTATTCTACTTGACTAGTTCCTCCGTCTCAACAGCTAGAGTTTGTCTTGTTTTACTGAATTGCATCTTCTAGGTTTGAATCATACAAATGTGCTTTGCCAACACTGTCATAGGGATTTTCCTACTTGTAAATCCACCATGTGCTATGGAATGTTTCACAGAATGTCTCTTCTCTTATTTGTCTTCCAAGTCAACATTAAAAGTAAAGTTCTGCTTGAGCTTTTCTTGTCCTTGCCTCATCCTTCCAAGCGGCACATAGGAATCCACACAACAACCTGAACGTTGCCCTTTGGAGTCACATAGAAAACCTAAGAAATACCCTGGTTCATTCCTTTCTTCTCCCACTGTCCCTAGGAAGTGGCCTGGAGTGCAGGCTCCTCACATGGGTCTAGCTGCATTCTCAGTGCACCAATTTTATGCAGGTACCAGAGCTGGAGAAATTCCTCTGGCATGGCATGGAAGCCAGAAAAGGGCAGAACGTTATCATAGTAGTGGTGGCTGATGGGCTGCTCATGCATATTCACAGAGAAGGGCCAGAAGCCATAGATGGCCACCTCTTCGCAGAGCCCCAAGGCCGCGCTCACTAGAAAGAGTCCTGTGGACAGGCGCTTGGCATGGATTCCCCTACTTTTCCAGAACTTCCCAATGCTACGCAGAAAGTTAGGGTTGGCAAAAAGCACTGTTTGATTGGCACCAACATCTGACAGTGTATAATAAACGCGGAGGGATGGTTCTGTTCCTGTCTTCATAGAAAAGGCAGGCATGTAGATGTAACTGTGGTTGTAGACTTTCATATTGTCCACGAATGTCTTTCTGGACCAGAGGAGGTTCTGAAACCTATTAGAGAGAGAAGCTCAATTAAATCTCAAGAAAAGAAAATCATTAAAATCCATCCTATTGCTTTCTGACGGAACAAATCATCTCAGCAAAACACAGGAGAAACACTTCACTTGTATTTAAAGTCTTCCGTGAACTTATCAATTACCCTGGCATTCTTATACCCCAGTGCCTTAAACTCAAGATTAACATTCCTCAGTAGAGCTTTTCTGAGCAAAACCACTCTGCATATTCTGTTCTTTTCCAAAATGTATTTGGCCTAGAATGCAAAATGCTTTAGCACTCTTGAGTTCATAAAAGTTGTTGGCTGGGTCTTGATAAAAATGGCATTTGTGGTCTGACACAAGCATAAGGCTCACTTCCTGATGTGCAAATTGAAGCAATGACTTTTACAACTGCAGTTCCCACCAAAATAGGTACTCAAGTTAATCAATGCTGCTGTAACCATAATAGTACATGAAAAAACAAAGACTTGCTACTATTATAACATAATACAGAGACCTGTCCACCTTGCTTACTCCAGAGAACTCTGCTTTTCAGCTTGGATTACATAAAGACAGAACCTCTGGTAGTCAACTAAAATTTATGGTGTGCCCCTGTGTGTCAGACATTGGGGAAGTACTTCATTAATGACCCAATTTTTCCATCTCAAAAAATTCAAGTCCAGTTGTGGAAACAAAAATATAAATGAGTATAATATGCTACTCCAAGTTGATATTTATATAAAATACCATAGAATAAAGATGAAAAAAAATTAATCCTGCCTTGGAAGAGAGAGGGACAATGTTTCATGACCTCTCCTTAAGGAAACAACAGGAGCAGCTACAGCCACCCTGGATGGCAGATTTGGTCAGCAGCAAGAGAGTGTACTGCGACCAAGATAAGTGGCCACTACCCCTGGAATGTCAGTGATAGGGACGATGGGGACCATTGTTAAAGGAAAAACATATTGCAAAAACTGTTTATGTCCCTCTGATTTGTTCAGATGCAAGATGACAGTGAACCTTGACAGCAGCGACTACTCACAACACTGACAACAGTTGCCAGATTGTATCCCCCCCCCAAAAAAAAAGCTATAGAAGATAACGATGGGGAGAGAGTAGACAAGGTGGAGACCAGATAAGAGGCTGCCAAGATAGCTCAAGTGAAAAAAGGAAAGAAAACAACAGGACAAGAAAAGTCAAGGAAAGGACAGTGAGCTACGCTAAGGTCTTGTGAGTCTGGACGTCTCCCCCAAAGGGAAGTTGCTCATCTCAAAGGACTTGCGGGTGGAACTGCAATGTCTCTGAGCAAAACGGTGCCACAACTAGCACAGGGACATCTGGTCTGACATGTTGGCGAGCTCATCACAAATATGTGTAATTAAAATTCAGAATACACAAATCCACAAGATTGTATGTAGCAATCAGCGTTATTTACTCTGTTTACCAAGAAGGAAAGGTGTGTTTCTTATACCCACAAGGAAAGGCAATCTTTCAAGATTTCTTTCAGTCTTTGCTTTAGCAATTTCCCCAGGGCCTAACAGAGAAGAGACAACGTGGTCTTTTGGTAGAATCTCTTCACCCTAGAAGAAGCCCAGAAGAACCCTCAGCTGTTCTCTGGTGTGTGGCGACTTCTCTGATACATATTCCTGCTTGCTACCATTAAGAGGGACTCTGAGCAGCAATTCTCTTATCTCCGCCATTGCTCACCCATTTGTTCTGCTTCCTTACCCTCAGTGCCACAAGAAGCAACACCAACGGTTTCCCAGTCACATGAATACACCATCCAGAGAAGCTCCCACGGCACTGAACCATACTTTGCTCACTTTAGTTAGAATAGACCGGAGAGTTTACCAGTATCTCCTTTCCTGGATTCTTGTGAGTGGTTCAGGGGGTTAATTTTTATTTCAACCTCCCTGGAAGAAAAAAACATCAATGTAGGCCATCTAACCCTCTGCATTAACACCTCTTTGGACCTACAGTCTAAAGTGGGTTATTCTTTCTTTAACATTCATTTTCTCCATCTCTATCAGAATCATTTGCTTCTGTCTTCTAAACATGGTTAAGAACTCCCCTATTAGCTTTATTAAAGCGTATTTGAGGATATCTTTATTTATTTATTTAGCCAGGTGCAGTAGTGCACACCTGTAATCCCGACACTCTGGGTGCCTGAGACAGGAGGATCACAAGTTCAAGCCCAGCTCCTTAGTGAATTAGGAAGAGCTTTAAAAACAAAAGAAAACTATGAAAAGGCTACGGATATAGCTCCATGCAAAGGCGCTGGGTTCAATCCCCAGTTCCACAAAACAGCAACGATAAAAATGTGTAACCTAAGGTGTGCAGTGTTTGATATGTGATATGTGTATGTTGAAATGATCCCCACATTGGGTTAGAACCTAAGGAAGTTCTTGATATAGTACACCCGCACTATTCCCACAGATACCTTCTGCTTCTATCCTTTCACCACCAACATTTACAAAAGAAGCTAGTGTATCTCTACTGCTGGCCTGCCTCGCTTCCATCTTCCCCTTATGACTCCTGTTCCCCAGAGCTTTGCCCACTGATGGAACTGGTAATCTATATCGCTGTAGTGAACTTCACCTAGTGGAGAATTACAGGGAACTTCAATGAAATCAGAACAATGGACATTGATCTTGTCCCCTTTGTGTGGGAGAAAGGGAGGGGGCACTGGGGGTTGAGCAAAGGTCCTCTCAGTGAGCTACATCCCCATCCCTTTTTATTTTTTTATTTTGAGACAAGGTCTCACTAAGTGACTCTTTTGCCCAGGCTAAGCTCAAATCACAATCCTTCTGCCTCAGCCTCCTGAGTAGCTAAGATTATAGGCACTTACCACCATGCCCAGCATTGCTCCCTGTCTTAGAGCTGACAATTCTTGAAAGGGGCGGTCTTTCCTCTTTGCATTTGAACTTTAAAAATGGACATCATCCACACATCAGTATGTTTACTGTCTCATTCTTCAACAAATAACATTATTTGAAAATTTGATTCAGTAATTATGGTCTCCCTAATATAATCAGTATTTTCCTGATGGAGAGTTTAATAGAATTGATTTTCGACTTTATTAAATTATTGTAAAATTCTGCTAGAATTGAAGAGCGGAGGTCCAACTACTCTCCAAGCCCTCACCCTGCGCCTCAGCCACCCCTGTATGTGTCTCCTCTCTGCTGCCACTGTTTTTACATCTACAATCCTTATTGTTTATCTGCCTATTGCCCAGGTAAAGTTCTGCCTCTAAATTAAAATCCAAGGTAAACATTTCCTTCTTAAGCTTACCCTGTCCTTCCAGGGTAAACTTTTGTGATTCTTCTTTAACTTCCCAATCTGAATTGATCATATCCTTCAAGGTTGTATGCTCCTTGGTGACTACAGGCAGTCTTATTCATCTTTTAGTATTTAGAACTAGCTCCAAAAAGCTGTATAATACATAAATGAAAAACTATATGCAGAAAAAACTTATCAAAGACTTGAGTGGAAATCACAAAAATCTAGGACATTCTACAAATAAATTTAATATGTGATAGGGGACATAAAATGAATGAAGTTTAAACTATTGCTTCATAAAAATATTGAGATAGCTAGCTACCAATATGGAAACTTTTGAGAAGAACACATTTACATATCAGAAAAATTACAGAATAATTTCAAGGTAAGTAAGACAAATACTTAAAATCTGCATTACAAGAAAAACTAAGGAAAATAATTGTGGACTTAGACATTTATAAAATAGCTTTCAGAAGAGGAAATTAGGGACAAAATTGATTATATTAAGATGTGAAATTTCTTTACCATAAAAAAATATTAAAATGGAAATTACTCTAGAAATATTTACAGAAAATGGGACAAATAAAAGGTTACTACTGATAATCTTACAGACTAAATATCCTGACATACTGATACAAAAATTACCAGAAGAAAATTTAAAAGAAGCCTTACTTAAAAATACCAGTTTACAATTATTCTCTGCAAACTGCAGAGAATAATGAAAGACTGAAGGACCATTTCTATCCTGCTACATGTCCCTGCGAATGAAAGAAAAAGGTGCTTTTTTTTTTTTGCATATTTTCAAAATAGGTTTTAATTGTATGCTTTATATACAAATTGCTATACCATCATTTTAATAAAGTAGATTTTTTTTTTTTTAAAAGGTGCTTTTAAAAAGCTCCATCCACTTTAACCAAAAAGAGAAAGCACGCTCACTGGATCCCAAATCTATGCTACTCTTGCAAAACAGACTTTTGGAAACCAGAACATGAACTGGCCGGCTGACTTATCTCTGTAAGCGGTGGGGAAATCCTCTATCTCCAGGCAGGAGATACTGGAGAATGTGTTTGTCTTGGGATAATGAGGAAGGTTATTGTTCAGATTATGCGGCAGAGCAGACATCGGAGTGAGTCACACCCTAGGATCCCGCTCTGGTCAATTATCGCTGTTATGTGGGCGGGAGTCTCTGCCTCCAGGCCTGCACAGTGGGTGTGTGTCCAGATAGCTGGCTCAGCCTTGCAAACTAGGAACTCTCAACGTGTGTAGTATGTTCAGCCGGGCTTATAGATTTCAGGTGGATTGATGGCCTCACCTGGGCCCAACGGAAAAGACCTGCAGGTAATGACATTTGGAAATTACTCAGGAGAAAGCACACTTGCCGCATCTCAACCCAGAGCAAAACCCACTCATGGAAAGCTCCACCCTCTGCACAGAGCATTCAGATGCCAAAGGGGAAAACAGAACCAAAATCAGAAGACCCTGAAGCGTAGGCTCCAACGTGAGCCAGAGAACAAAAGGGAGGCACAAAGGAACTCAGAAGAAACCAAGATCATTCAAGGGGCCAAAGCGAACTCTTACAAATCCATAATTAGTTTGTTTTGAAATACTAATTGCAATTGTATCAAGACTCAAATGCTATAAAAAGAAGGAAAAAACATTTAGGTAAGAAGAAGAGCTGCTGGCAATTAAGAAATACAACAACAGATGGATTCTGGTGAAGGAAAGCTCCAGGAAACAGCACCATGGGAGGGCAGGGAAGCCATCACTCAGATTCTAGGAAGCAGAAAAGACAGCTGCAGGGTGGATGCCTCCGCAACAACAGAAAGAGCTCCCAAAAGACTGCCATGTGATGCGGACAAGAAGGAAGAGCTCCGGCTCCAACAGCGTGGAGATGACTTATTGCTGCATCAAGAGGCGTTATTAGAGCTCAAGAAAAATTAAAAGCTGGACAGGATGTAAAATATTTGCAACAGACTTTTTGAATTGGATGTGAACTACGCTTCGGTAGATGCTCAGATTAAATCCTGACCTCTCCCTCCACTGTGCTGAAACTGATGGGGACGTCAGAGGAGGAGCTCGGGAAGGGCGTGTTGAGACGGTAACGCCTTTATTTTCCCCTAAGAAAACCATAGCAACTTTAAAACTGTAAGTAAGCATGCTGCTTTGAAAGAAAGCAAGAAAGAAGGTCAGCTAAATAAGTGGAGAGGAACTGATTTCTTAGAACATGACTTAGGGGAGCATGGATGGTTGACACAAGATTATTGTTCTTTTGTTTTAAACTGGGTTAAACTATTCGATTTTTTAAAATTATGTAATACATTACTTTTGTAAATATGGACATTTAATTATTAAAATCATAAAAAAGAAAAAAGTTTATGTCGATCAAATATGCAACCACCAAGAAGATGCAGTCGTCAAGAACTATATGTACCTAACAAGATACTTTCAAAATAAATACATATATATAACGAAAACTGATAAAAACTAATAGAAATTTACACATCAACTACCATAGTGGGTCTTCAATATTAAAAAGCATGTATTTAAAACAGAAAATTTCTAATAAAGGCACACAGTGTGTTACAAAAGAAAACTCAGTGTCTTAAAATCATTTTGCTCACCACAGTCACACAAATGTAATAAGACAAAATGTCAACAATATAGAGCATACACTGCAGTAGACAAACTTTTAAAATTCACATAAGGTATGTTTATATAAGGGAAAATCTGTAATACATGCAACATATGAAACAAAGACAATTATTTAGTAGAACCAAGAGTCTTACACAAGACTATCTTCTTAGTTTTCCTACACAGCGGTGACCATATATTAAATATTGTAAATATTTCATTTTTATTTGACACAAAGTACTTTGAGGACCCCAACTACTTTGAACTTAAAATAAACACATAATATTTTTACAGTGAACAGTGAAAACTGAAAAGTTTCTCTTTAGCTAAACTCGTAGTTTCAATATACCTTTCACCAAAACACTCCAATATAATTTTATAGTAAAATTTAGTAACATAATTCTAAATTTCAGGTAGAAGGTATAAATCAGTATGCACATCCTAGACAATCCTGGATGAAAGAACAACAAAGAAGGACTTAACTCACCAATATCAACATTGACTATAAAACTATAGTAATAAAAATACTATGAAATTCATGCAAAATCTGACAATACATAATAGAATGGGAGGAAGAGTCTTGAAGTGGACCTATGGCAATTTCCCTTATGATAAGGGACATTTCAAATCAACTGATAAAAAATGACCTATTCCATAAATTGTACTGGGGCCAGTAGCTAATCAGCAATATAACTAAGACAACTTTCTATCCCATAGGGTTCAGAACCTTAAGATCCAGATGGAATAAGAATACTGTACACTGTAAAATGAGGGGAAATACCTTTAAGGCTATGGTATATAAAAGGCATTATAAAATGGGGCATGAAAAGCAAAATCCATAAAGGAAAAGATTGATAAACACAACTGCTTTAAAAGTAAAGAAAGAATTCTGTGAGATGAAAGTTTTGTACCGAAAGAAGCAAACAATAGACTGGAAGAAAATATTTACAACACGCATAACAAAGGATTAGTACCCACAATACAAACAATCAATATCAATGACCAAGATATAAATAATAATCAGAAATATGAACAATTATATAGAACTATCAAGCCCAAAGGATCAATACACTTTCGAAAATATGCATAACCTCACTAGCATTAAAATTGTAATTATTAAACTACAGCAAAATAAATTCTCCACACATCTAGCTGGTTAAAAATCGAGGGACCTTGTAATAACAATGCTAGAAAGAGGAATAAACAGATACATATTGAGTATCTCTTATCCTAAATTCTTAGAACTAGAAGTGTTTCAGATTTTGGATTTTTTTTCAGATTTTAGAATGTTTATACAAACATAATAGGATACCTTGGGGATCAGGACAAGTCTAAACATCAAATTTATTAATGTTTCATATACACCTTGTACACATACCTGACAGTAATTTTACACAATAATTTTAGTGTCTGAGTTTTGACAGTGACCCACCACATGCAGTCAGCTGTGGGATTTTCCACACGTTATATCCTGTCTACATTCAAAAAATTTCAAAACTGGGAATACTTTAAATTTCCAATTTTCAAAATAAGGATGCTTGGCTTGTATTTGTATGCTTCAATGGCAGTATGAGTTGTTACAGACAGTTTGAAAGAGATTTGGCATTTCAAATCTGCACATCTACGGACACGGCATTTCTGATTCCTAGCTGATGCCTTCAACATTTGCACAGTATCTTCCCTCACCTCCCTTAGGCTCCGGTTTAAATGAAAGCTCCTTTTCTGACTACCCATCTCTCATTTTTGTTGTATTTCTTTAAGGCACCTATCATGACACAACATTTTATTATACATGTATATATCTTTGCTTATTGTTGATGTTTTATTGAATGTCCACATAAACAAATTATTGTTTATGTCATACTAAATGCCTTATTGAATGTTTGTTCTTTTTCCTGCTAAATCCATGGCACCAAGAAGGGAGCCTGGCACATGCCCTAAATAGAGACCCGTATTGGTTAGCTATCTGTAACTATAACAGACACTCAAGATAAATGTGCTTCGGAAGGAACGTCAGTGTTGGCTTGCAGTTTCAGAGGTTTCAGTCCGTGCTCATGTTCTCCTCCCTGCTGGAGGAGGTCTGTTTACCTCCTGGTGGCCAGGAAGCAAAGAGAAAGAAGGGGCTGGAGTCCCAGTAGCCCCTTCAAAGCCATGGCCCATGACCTGACTTCCACTGGGCCCCAGCTCCTAAAGGTTCTGCCATCTGCTGACAGTGTCTCAGGCTGACAGCCAAGTCTTGAACACTTGAGCCTTGGCAGGAGCGAGGAGTAGGGACCCAAACTACAGCAATACCTATGACTTTTGGCTGAAGTAGGCAGAGAATTAGAAACCACTTAAATATCCAGCACCAGCAGAAGGCCACACGTATTGTTTTATATTTCTACTAGGGAAACATAGCAAATCCTTCTGAGGACCCAGCTCTGTGGTCTCGAAACATTGTCTAGAAAAATGAGGTCGTAAAATTATTACCACTCTTTCTATAGTGGTCAGCATATAGAAATATATACCGTGTGAGAAAAAGATTTATTTTCTATAGTTATAAGTCCATAGGTGGATGAAACTGCATGGGGGAGATGTGGGAAGGTTGCACATTAAGTTGAAAATAATGATTACTACAGAGAAGTGCTAAGGGGTGGTCAAAGAAATAACCCTTGTCTGAACCCCTTCCATGTTTTAGAAAGTGAATATATTTATGTGTCATTAAAATATTTCCTTTAAAAGGTCAGGTCCCTTAGTACTCACATAAGTGCAAAGTAAAAACCACTTTGATTCCAGTTTATTTTTTTCTAATTCAACCACAAATTAGGGGCTATAGAGAAGTTTTATTCTTTTAATATTATTATAATGTCTATACAGTTTAAAACACATTAATCGCTTTTAAAGTTCTGTAAATAATGAAATTAATTTCTTCCAAAATGCTTATTTCATTTTAAAGTCCACTTCTCTTTTATGTTTGTGCTGTTTTTCTCTATAATTAATTTGAATACTTTATTACTTCCTGTTTAAATGCTTTAGCAATTTTTCCAGTGGGTGAACTCATTTCCTAATATTATTTATTTGTTTTTCTACCATTTTTGGGCCACGCGCCATGTTCATGGTCACTCTCAGGCATTTTTCTGTCTCTTTGAGCAGCTGCTTGCTTATCCAGCTGCTGCTTCCTTTCTTCTGTCAATGGATTTTAATTATGTATCAATTATACTTTTTCCTCTGGGTGTGTTTCTCCCACAGGAAAATATCTTATCAGATTGCAAAGAATAGTCAATTCCCAGCCATTCCATTGATAGGCAAGCCACAGTAAAAGGTCCTCTGAAAATGCAAAATTTCAAAGTGCTTGCATGCTCTGAGGTCCTGTGTCACTCTAAAATTTGAGGCAACTATAATAAATCTACTCCAATAAAAAAAATGCTTGCAGAATAGGGGCTCCACAGACCTCGAGAAAAAGGATTGAAAAAAATGCACCTACATACCTCCCAAGGGACAGCCATCAGGGATTGATGTTCTAGATAGGCATCACTCACCTTGAAAAAGCCAGGAAGAGTCACAACCCAACCCCCTAGAGGAGAAGCCCCTGTTCTGTGTTCCTGCCCACTTGCTATGTCACTCACTTCCCCATTGGATCCCGATTTAATCAATTTTACCTGAGCAATTATACTCATAATCTTATTGGCTGATCAGAGTTTTGTCCCACCTCATGCCCATCTAGCAAGTTCCCGTGATTCCCATCTTGGACACACCTTACCTCATGGATTTGCTCTATAAAAATCCCTAGGAAAGGCAAGTTTCTTGGCAACCCACTCAGGTCCCCTCCTATCCCTCTCTGGGACAGAAACTTTCTCTCAATAAATATATTCTGCTCTTAAAAACAAAAAAAAGAACAAGAGCTCCCAGCTCACCCTTGGAATGGTGCTAAGAAGGAAGAAATTTAGGACAGACCTTTTAGATGTCAAGTTTAGGAGGATGAATCCACGTTAGCTGTGTCAATGGAGTTAGTGGAGAGAAGCACTCTTTGCTGAAGGAGCAGAGCAGCAAAGACACGGAGATGAGAGACGGTGGCATGCAAGGAAAGGCAAATAATTTAATATGGGGAAGCTGAGGGCCTGAGGAGCAGCCAGTGCTGAGGCCAGCCCGCTGCACAGGACAGAATGCAAGAGGGGCCTAAGCCTTTCTGGGACGAGAAATTCCCAGAAGGAAAAGTGCAGAGTTATGAGCATGCTGTTAGCCCGTGGGGTGCCGACGCGGCCCTCCTCCCAGCAGCAGGAGTGGGGGGACCTAGTGCCCAGGTGTCTCGCGGCTGCCCTGCAGCAGAGAAGCAGTGGTGAGGAGTGTGGGGCAGTGTCCAGGCCATTTCAGAGCTTTTCCTGTGCCAACTGGGAACTGTGTATCACTTCTAGATGTAGGAATGGTAGCACTTGGGGGAACAGGATAGGTTGGACTTGTGGGGATTCCTTGCAGCGTGGCGTAGCACACACAGGAGAAGGTGGTTAGACGAGAGCAACATTTACCTAATATTTTGATATGTTCAGTCATGGACCTCAGCCATCCAGAGCAGTGGACTAAAATACAAAAAGCTGGCAAATTACAGCACTAAAACGGTGGGCAAAGGAGCTATGACAAAGACCGATGGAATGAACAGTTGGGGGGATCCGGGGCATGTGCTACACCGATCCAGAAGGGGCTGCAGGAAAAGTTTATGGCCAGTGTCGAATGTTGCACAGAGATCAAGTGAAATACAGACAGAAGATGCTTTCTGGAGATGTAGCAACATCAACATTGCTAATGCTACAGCTCTTTTGACAGAAATGAGTCTAGGGCATGACTTGGACACTCAGTTATCTACAGGCATCAAACAAATTAGGAAAACATGTAAAGCAACCACATAAAACCAGAGAGAGTACACCTAGGAATGGAATGTGCATGTCCTCTGTAAATAATTTCACATCGAAAAGAAAGGCCAAACAGTTACAGTCAAATAGAAGCAATCCACTCGCCAGATTCGGCTTGTGGCCAGCAGGTTTGATGTCAATTCTCAAAGCATATTCAAAATTCCTGGTGACAACAAGACTATGAAATCACAAGTCTTTTTAGAGCAGAATGCAAAGGAATAAAAATTGAAAGAGTTACAATCAAATGACAGAAATAACCAACAAATTCCTATTTTAAGATTCTACCCTTGCAGTAACTCTGCGAAGAGGAGAACACTTGTACTTCAGCGCACCCTTAGTTCTGTATGTTTTCAGTCATAACCTGCAGGTTTCCTCTGGGTGGAAGACACCTCCCTCTACCTTTGTATATACCTAGAGTCTGGTCCCACCCAGGCTCATCTTCTTAATGATCCAGTCTGCATCTCTTTATTGCCTTCATCTTTATCCACTGCCTTTCACTAACCCTTGCGCCAGCAGGAGCTCTTGCCCAAGGCAGTCTCAAGTGAAAACAAAGCAAAAAGAAACCAAAATGTCTTCCAAAGTACATCTTTAGCTACTTTCCAATCTTTTTCCTTCCTTCTGCAGCCTAATTCTTAATCTCATGTCCCTCATGCTCTCTGGAAGGTATCAGTGATTTTCAGGACCTAAATTAGGTCCTACATATTAGCAATGGGGTGGAAAATATTACTGTCATAAAAGACACTAGAGTCCCTTGTGGAGAGAGAATTCTCATGGCTTAGGTGTACAGGATGCTTTGAGTGCTGCAAGAAGCGACCTAAGAATATGCCCCAGGGGTGGAAAGGGAAGTATGCGGTAACTCTCCTGACTAAGTGGTTAACAGGCATTTGACAGAAGGGGTGTCAAAGGTTGCAAGGAAGGGAGAAACTGGGAAAAGAATGAGAAAAAATACCGTGGATGTTGGGGCCCGACTTAACACAAAACAATTTGGCACATTCTCCAAAATGGGGGTAGTCAAAATACTTTTAAGAAAAGAGATACTTCACGTTTGATTTTTATGTTCTTTGCATGGTAAGCTTTTAGTGGCTCCCTTCCCTCACCTCAAAACATTTATAAAATGCACAGATCTATATAATGCCTTTAGGAATGCTATTCCAGAGAATTAAGGACAGGAAGCTTAAATTCATATCTGCAGGGGTATGGGGCAGACCGAGGAGAAATAAGATAGAAATAAGAAGAGGCAAACAGTTATTTCAAGGAAAGAGATAAAAATGATCATGGAATTCAAGGAAACAGATACATAAAACCAAAAAATGATCATGGAAATATAGCTTATGGAAATCCCCAAACTATTGGAGAAAGCATTGAATTTACTACGGGATATGGGATAGGAATTCCAAGTCAATGTGAAAAAAAGCCTCCAGGTCCAGGGTGACCTCTCTTTGCATCTGAATCTGTCCTTTGATTTCTTAGTCTCTGCCTCCAGCCTTGCTATGGAGCTCTGCAAAATTAAATGCCAGAAGAGCAAAATCATTTAAACTGTGAACTCTGAAGCATCAGCATGTACAAAGGGTAAATCTCACCTCTAATATTTTCCAGCCTTGTGAATTTGGGCAGGTTTCAAATTGCATCAACTTCAGGTTTCTTATCCACAAAATAGGGATTTTATGTGTACCTAGAGATGCGATATTACATGAATCGATACTTGGGAAGTACTTAGGATAGTACTGACCCAGAGTAAGCACTCAGTAAGTACGAGCACGTATTACAGCCAATAGTCCACCAGCCATTTCCATTTGACTCTGTTCACACATTTAACAATAATATTTTGAGTACCTCTCCTTTGCCAGGCACTGTTTTATGAAATTGCACTGCAGTAGACAGTGGTGATATAGGGATGTAACAATGAACAATAGTCTCTTCCCTCACGGACCATTCATGTGAGAAGAGATAACCAGTAAACAGTATATGGAGAATGCTATGCATAAAATAAAGTAGGGTCATGGGAAAGGGCAGAGTACAGGCATTGCTACTTTAGTTAGGATGAAATTTTTGCAAAAGTTTACAGAAGGTAAGGGAGCAAGTCCTGTGGAGATATGTGGGAAGCCTCTCAAACTAAGTATCTTCCTGTCACAGTCTATGGCAAGAACCGTACTCCTGAACCGAGCACAGTGCGTGGCCATGCGGCACTGACTCAAGGAAGTGGAAACGTAGACCCTTTCCTTTCTTGTGGCTTCTGTACCCAGCTGGTCACTGACTTCCATTTTTATATCATCTCTGGAGTTCACCTTCCCATCTCTCTACTTATTACAGATTAAGCCACCTGAGATGACCATTCTTTACATGAAACTACCTGCCTCCTGTCAGGAAGAACAGAATAAACAAGAAGATCCAGTCATGTATCCTAGGTCCTAGGAGAATGCAACCTCTGGGTGCAGAAAGTCTGGCTCCGTATGTGACAACATGCTGCAGAGCCCTTCCCCATACCCGCTTAAATTGTATGTGAGAGGAAGAATAGTCAACGGTACTCGCCATGAAGGTGTGGGTTCATTTGTAGACCCAAATGCCTAACCTCCGTGCTGTAGGTTAATCTCAGGTTACATCAGTCCTCCTTCGTACCTCTGCAACACAATCCAAATGGTGCTCAGTCTACGAGGCACGATTCTCAGGGCTCACACAATTGTCCCTGGTCCCAGGCCCAGCCCCAGCCCCAGCCCTCTGTCAAGCTGGAGTTCTTCGAAGCCTTTTCCTACTGCTAAGACAAAGTCAAAGCAATGGGGATAGTCCAAACCCCTTGTGATGTGACCCCTGCCTGCATCCCCAGCCTCTCTTCAGACCACTGATCTTCATTTTCCAATCTCACTCCACCCACTTACAGCACTAGCTGTTCCTCGAATGAGTCCTGTTCCTCCCAGCCTCTTAGGCATTCACAAGTTGCTCCTTCTGTCCAAAAGGAATACCCACTTCCCACAGCTAACTCCTTTTCAAACTCAACTCATGGTATTTTCTAGACAGTTTTCCATGACTCTGAGCCAGATTAGGTATCTGACCTAATCTGAAAGATATCATCCAGGACTTGATTTTATCAAGGTTTTTGTCACCTGGTCAGATAATTACTGCTCTCATTTTTACATCTTATTTATTAAATTCCTTCCAAAAAGAGCTAATGTCTTTATCTTGCTATGGCTGACACAAGTAAGCATTTGTGTTTCTTGAATGAACGAATGAATGAATGAATGAATGCAATAGAATTGAGTCATTTCTAAGCATTTTTGCACTTTTGTCTCAAAGTGCACTTAAAGCCTTCTGAAGTATGCTAGAGGAAAAAGCAAACCAGTTTTTAAACTTTTTTCTTTTACAAGAATACTGAGAAAACACGAGAGATAGTCTTGATTGCCTTCACATTTGTCAAGCAACATTTTCTATCCCTGGTTTTTATGCAAAGTATTCTGCTGCCTGAAACCAGAAAATGGGTGATTAGGGACTAAATGAGACCCTTACATAAAAATCTCTCATTAGGCACCAGTTCATTTTCTTGTAAACAAAATATGGTAATCTCTGTCAAACATCAACCCTTCCAAGAATCAAACAACCAATTTTAATTTCAGTAACTACTTAGAACATCTCATTTTTTTTCTAGGAAAAACAAAATCGTGCTTGGTAAAGGTGTTTGCTTCAGGTTTCTCTCTTTTGCAGTTGCCAGAATAGCACTTACATTTATTTCTCTAAGTTTCTGTATGAAATCCAAGCCATGCTAACCTTTATACACTGATTTTGATTCATTCTGAGACATAAAATTAAGTGAGGCTCACTCTAATTTGGGAAATGTCATCATTTTTGGTAAAAATATTATACCAATGCCAGTATAATCATTTTGCACATATTTCAAAAATGTTTTGCACTTTGGAATCCCACTGATTTCATCATACTTTTGTCTATATTTCTAATATAGATGGTATTCTCAAAGGCAGCTTCTCAGCCTAGAGAAAGTATGTGGAGAAGCCTGCATGTCCAACCTCCTCTACAAACAAAACTGCAACATTAAACCAGCTGCTTCATCACTTTATGCTTCAATTTCATCATTTAAACAAAGGGAGATAACAATAAAACATCATTAATGGATCTGCTATGAGGATTAAATGAGTTTACAAGTATGGTGTGCTTAGACTAGTGCCTGGTACACAAGGTCTTATAATTAGTTATAGAAAGAATGTGGCTTGTACTGTACATGAGTTTCTACCAGCATTACTGCACATTAAGATGCACTGCAAAAAAAAAAAAAAAAAATGCACTGCAAATAAAATTTTCACATCTCATTTTTCACTATTTTAAAACAAAGTTCAAATATGTGACCAATATTATAAATGGTAAGTGAACACTTAGAAATAAGGAGAAAATCACTGCAGAGATCGGTGAAAATGTTGAATTACATGTCAGAAATTCATATAGAGCAGAGAGATTATCAAAGAATTTCTTCTGTATCAAAATCAAAGAAAGCTAAGTATAAACACACTTTTATAAGAGAATAGTATCTCTCCAAATGTGATAAATACCTCTATTTTATCACAAAGAGCACATCTGTATACTACATATGCTAATTTAGAGTAACTAATGGAATTAGTTGCATTTACACACTGTACATTTACACTGGGTATCACATTTATTTAATTAATGATATATTTCATTATTCAAATATTAGTCCATTAAAGTTTTTGCCAATGAAGTATCACCTATATAAATTATACAGCACTTCAATTTTATTGTAGTTCTATAATATCTGACTGTTAAAATTCAAATGTTAGAAAATAACCTAAATTTCTCTGTTGTGACATAAACTGAAAATGTGGGAATTCGGGTGTGAAGGCAAAAATCCTTCTCTCCTTGGAACTGGGATGAGAGGGGACAATGTGTGCTCCATTTAATTTCAGGGCTGAGTTGACAACCAGAGCATTTTATGCCACTGCCCTCTGTCCAACTAAATCTGAAGAAACCAGGAGAAATACAATGCTCTCCCCACCCTGCCTTTGGTGTGTTGACTAGGAAGACTGTGTGCTTACTATTACAAGTCATTTCAGGAGTGTCTTGGTTACTTTTCTCTTGTTGCTGAGACAAAATACTTGACTCCCAGATTTAAGGAAGGAAAGGTTTATTTAGCTCACAGTTTATGGAGGTTTCAGTCCATACTCGGCTGGCTCCAAGGCAGAGTGGCCCATGGCAGAGTGCAACACTTCATGGCAGAAGAAAACAGCAAAAGCCGCAAGAATAAAAAGGGAGGAGCAGCAGAAAACAAGACTCTTTCCCTGCTTTATGTCGTATGCCAGTTACCGATCCAGGGCTGGTGTAGCATTCACACCTATAATCCCAGCACTGGATCATGGATCAATCATAAACTCTAGAAGTCCGCCCCATGACTGCCTAAGGCTTTTGGAGGGGATATGGGAGCCTCCTTGATAAGAATTATTTTAAATAAAGGGTCCATGAGCTAATCACAAGATCCTGAGGTAAGTGTGTTTCCTAGCTGTGAGAAAGCAGATGGAAATACCTTCCTAGCATGGGTCACCAGTACCACTATGGCTACTTGTGGAGGCTGCCACAGCATATGTGAGGGTGACCATGACCCATGTTCAAGGAATTTTCATTGCAATTGATGTAATTAAGAAATTTGTCCCACACGGAGAATTAAATACCAGACCTGACTTTGACTTTTACGCAAACGTTTCTAATCCACTGGAATATCGTGCCAGCGTGCATACTTGCTCTACTTCTAAAGATCAAAACATTACAGTAAGTTGAAATTTCTGAATGGAAATATTTGCTTGGGAATTAAGGTCTCTATCCACTGCACAAAATCAGTTTTCAAAAGCTTGGAATGTACATTTAGCTAACATCAAAAGCATAGATTCATGAACAGAAAAGTCAACTCTTAAGAACCAGGTTACGGCTCACAAGGTTGGATGTGTGTCACCCAAATATTATAATAAGTGACTTGGATGTCTCTGTTCTTAAATAATATTTTATTGCTTCCTTTTTACAAAAGCAAAACATAGTGACTATTCAATTACAGAAAATTAGAAATAAAGCACAAAGAAGTATATGTGGCATATAATAAACTTTTCATAAATACCTGTTGCATGACAGACGGAAAGAGAGAAAGAGAAAATAAGAGAACCACCCGACAAATCTGCCGTTCACAATCAGCCTCATTAATGCATGGATTTCTATCCTTCACACACACACCCTTAGTAGCAGAGATGAAAACATACATAGGCCTATGTGAAAAGGTCTAGTCCCCCCACCCCCCATCACCTTCGTCTTTCTCTGATGTTCTCATTGTCCCTGGTAGCAGAAAAAGAAGAGTCAAACTTTCTAACTAAAAGCAATTTAATGTCTTTTGAAATAAAAAGTACTTGGGGGTAAATATTCCAACCACTTATAATACAAAACTTCTTCAGGGTTGGTTTTCACTCCCAGGAGAGCTCCCAGGTTCCTCTCCTCCCTCCTGGGCCCTCACAGAAATGGTGGATTCCTGGGAAGCCCCTGACCACGTTCTCTGGTTCTTTTCCCAGTTCCTTTGGTCTTGTGTTTGGGACCCAGCTCTGATGCCTGCAGAGATGCAGCTAGGACCTCTGGTCCCTTCAAACACCAAGCAGGCAGCCACTATGCAAGTCTGTGGCCACTTCTGTTGTCCCAGGAAACAAAAGCTGCTTTTTCTCTATTTCTGCTCCTTTTTGTTTCATCTGTACTTTCAGTGTTTTTGTCTTTTATAATGTGGAAATGTCATGATTACCAAAGTACAACATGCAGGGTGTAAAGAACGAGAGGTATCACCTCAAGCCCCACCTTGGGCACCTGTACCTGTTTCCTTCAGTTTTTAATTCCTCTCCAGGAGCCAAGATGGCCTCTTCCCAGGTTGCCACCCGGGGAGGCACAAAGAGCTCTTGCAGTCACCCAGCCTGCTTCGCAGCACACCGCTACCCCAGCTCCGCACACACCACCACCAGGAAACAAGCAGGTGAAGAGTGAGAACAGATGGGGAAGGATGGGAGAAGACCAGAGCACAGAAGAACAGGAAGCAAAGGGAAAATAAGAAGAGGAGGTAAATAGAAACTATTTTCAAAAACAACCAGAAAGATAAAGTTAGGCAACCAAAACCTTGGGTGATGCAGTGTTTGAGATGTAAAGAGAGGAAAAGAACAAAAACCATTTTCTTTCCTATTACAGATCTCATTCTTTATCTGCCACACTGAAGAAAGATGGTGGCGTTGCGGGGGCGTTGAGCAAAACAAAATAACAAAGAAGCGGGGAAGGTTTGTCTCACTCTCTTGGTTCAACTTCAGTCACTAATTATACAGTCATTTCATCTCACCTAGAGTTCTTTCAAATAGGTTACCGCAAACAGCCCCAAAGATACCTCAGTACACTGTAACACCATCAATTCAGTGGCGAGGTAAAAACAGAGTCTAAGAATTAATTATATTACAGTTGTTAAAAACAGAACATCTATTTTCATTCCGGGCCATGACTCAAGTGTTAGTGGATTACATCAGCTCTGAAAGTAAACCTTGTCCCTGCGTACACCTATATTAGCTGCAAGGCCAGGGGCACTTTCTTCCACCTCTTTTCTCGGTTACTGTCTGCCTAGGCTAAAAACTATTTTGAGTAACAAACTCTATATGTTCTATACACACCACAGTCATTCTATTTCTCTAAATATGGCTAATGCCACAATTCATCACCTGCTTTGCAAAACTGGGAAAGGGAATTTAAATAAAGAAACAGCAAAACATACTCTGCAGTCTCCTTAACAGCATGTCTTCTAATAAGGTGCTAGGATGTGATCAAATATGTTCATGGTATGGGTAAATTTGAGAACAAAATGTTTGGTAACATTTATTATTAAATGGCTTAACTTATTATTCCATACTTACTTATTAGTCCAAACTAGTAAGGATAAATCATCAGAGAGTCTCCTGGGAATTCTGTGCTAAATCACATGCTCAGTTAGAAAGGTTGCTGCAGACAGAAGCTGCCCTGTGAACAGAAATCATAAAAACCCTTTTTTGCTCCACGTGAGTATTTTCATGTCAGGAATTGATGTGCATTAGAAAATCTCTCATTTTCCACACACAAACATTCTCTAACATTGAAGGGAAAGACACTGAAGATTTTGATTTTTGTCACCATTGATAGACAGTAAAATTTGCTTTTGGAAATATGAATAGAATTTTAATTAAAAATAATATTCTAGGTAAAAGGGTAGTAAGTGGCCATATTACTAGTTAACTAGGAAAAGGCTTTATACATAATGAATGTATTTCCGGGTTTTATTTTTTCTTTGTAAGCAATCATTATATTTATTGACTTATGTGTGGTTAATAAAATTAGTTTCTTTACCTATTAATATTAAGTAATATTCTATATAGTCACATACTTTCACATAAATATCACATACACACCCATACATATATTTATAAATTACCTATCAAACACACAGATGCATACATATCCCTACTTCAAATCTAAATGGCTATTCTTTTACCCCCGCAACCCATCAGTAACCACAGCTCAAGTTGGCTGGGAAAAGTTAAATTAAGACAGAACTCAACTAGTCTTTTTAAAATATCTCTTTCAACCTAAAAGAGCAAGAGCAATAGTCATAAATATATTTCTTTTCTTTTATCTCCTCATTAATTCTGCCTTTTGTTTAACAAGCTTTTGTTTGCTTGCTCTCATAGAAATTGGGGCTCATAAAACCAATTTATGCTCATTTTAGAAAAAGTAAAATATGTAGGTAAGATAAACAAAATATTACAGGGTCTTTCACAAGTGTTTAAGCCTTCAGCATTTTTCCTAAGAGTGTTTTATTCTCTCCCTATACATTTTTTTACATAGATGAGATCATGTATATGTCTCTTTCTTGCTCTTTAAAAAAATGTTAAATCAGAAGTATTTCAGAGTCATTTAAAGCCAGTGAGTCCATTTCTTATATTTTGGATATTCAGGGTGTAGTAAGCAAATGGACTGTATCACACAACATTCAGTGGAACCTCTACCGCCTTCCCGTTCTCCAGAGAAGGACAGCAAATAACTAACTGCCTTTCTGCAACTTCTTTCGCAATACAGATCAGACGATGCCACATTCCTAAGAGTCTTGAATGAAGAGAGACGAGGAGTTGTGATTTCTCAACGTGGAAGGCAGACTTCTGATTCTACAGTATACTGATGGCCAGTCAAGATGTGTACTGTGGCTGTTGGAGTTGTTTCCCGGTCTGTCAATGGAGATTCTATTTCTTCACACTCCCAAGGACTCTAAAATCCCTTTATACTTAGGTTGGTTTTCATAGGTTTTATTTCTGCAGTATCCTCAGGCATACAGTGTGTCTCACTGCTCAAGATAATTCTTAGCTTAGTGATACCTTCCTTTGCTTTCTGCTCCTTTATGCTTGATGAGTTCCCATGTTATTACCTTAGCAGTGACTTTCTTAGAAGTGCTTTTACTGACTCAAAGCGTGGGAATATTTTAAAGTTCTCAATACCTGTCAATTCCTTTGTTTTTCTAGGTAAGAGAAAGATCACATTAATTTATACTGCCATTAGCAGCAGAAGAATATACAGCAGCATTGTTATCTTTTCTCGTTACTTTTGTTATCTTAGTAGTTAAAAATAGTTAACTTGCTGCTATTTTACTGTTAATATATTTACTTATTAGTATGGTTGAATGTGCTTATTCTTTTGTGACTTTTTCACCTCTATATCCAATTATCTCCAGAGACAGCAATATTTTTCATACCTATTGACATACTGTCTCTCTATAGAAAACATGTTTACCATTTCTTATTATAGCTGCCAAACGGTTATTGTCTTGGTTACTTTTCTCTCGTTGCTGAGACAAAATACCCAACACCCAAGATGAAGGAAGGAAAGGTTTATTTAGCTCACAGGCTGTGGAGGTTTCAGTCCATACTTGGCTGGCGCCAAGGCAGAGTGGCACATGGCAGACAGCAACCATTCATGGTGGCAGAAGACAGCAAAGCAGCAAAAGCAAATGGAGGAATGATCCAAGCAGCCTCTTCTTCTCCCTTATATATGCAAAACTACCCACCCCAGGGCAGGTGTATTTCTCACACCCATAATCAATCTAAAAGCCTACCCCATGACTGGATGAAACTTTGGGAGGACACCCAGACACAAACCATAACAGTTATGGATTTTTAAACGGTTTTTTTTTTTCACATTTTTGACAAATTTTAAAATTTTTGACAAATTTTAAAATGTATAAAACATTTTTCTGTAACTTTTGGCCAGACAGAAATACTCTAGCTTCGAAATGAATAATTATCACCATGAATATTTTTCACTTTTGTGGTTTGTTCCTGTGCCTGATGTGGTCATCCTCCTGCTCATGCGAGTTCTCCTGAAGTTCATGCCAAGCTAGAACCTCAGAATGTGGCCTTGTTTAAAAATAAGGTCGCTATGGATGTATAAGTTAACTTAAAATGAGATCTCTACAGATCAAGGTGAGCCCTAATCCAAAGACTGGCGTCCTTGTAGGAGAGAAAATAGTCACAGACTCAAGAAGAATGCCAAAGGGTGACAGAGGCAGAGGCTGCAGGGCTGAGCACTGACTTCTGGCCACCACCAGAAGTTAGCAAGAGGCAAGGTAAGATTCTTCGTTGGAGCCCTAGAGACTTCTGACACCTTGAGTTTAGACTAAACTTGGCCTCCAAAATGATGAAAGAATAAATTTCTGGGTATTTATTCCAACGAATTTTGGTGATTTCTTATAGCAGCCCTAAGATGCTAGTTAAGTGATTACACAGCTAAGTTTGGTAAATGGTCTGACATGAAGAATCAATTTTTTTTCCCTGAAAGAGTGAACTCACTGGCCTGCTGAGACTGGGTCCTAGAGGTATGGAAGGGCCAGCTGCACACATTTCTCCTCCAAGGTGAACTAAAGTGGAGCCAGTACTGGTGGAATCTGAGTAAACAAAGTCACTAGGACACACAAATGACCTTAACCTTGTTTGATTTGCAAACGTAAGTAAAATATAACAAGCTAGTCAGTACAAATGCCAATACTAGGAGTTATTTGTTTGTTTTTTGTCTTTTTGAGAACACATTTCACTATGTAGTTCAGGTTGGACGTGAACTCACTTTATAGCCCAGGCTGGTCCTGAACTCACAGCAATCCTCCTGCCTCAACCTCCTCAGTGCTGGAATTACAGGTGTGCACCACCACACTTGGCTAAATGTCAGCATTCAAGAAAAATGAGACCTAATCTCAACCAATTAGAAACCACCAGCTAACATACACTGTAACTAGGAACTTCCCAGCAGGACAGACCCTATAAGAAAACTGTAGAGTAATTGGAACCAATCAAATATTTGCTTTGCTTTAATTCCTCGTTAATCCTATAAAACCTTTCCCTTTGTGTTCCTGGTACAAAACCTGTAACAATCTTTTGGTCTGGTACTTCCTGATTCAAGAGTTATTGTTCTTTGTCAAATAAACCCATTTTTACAAAATGTTACTGTGTTCCAGTTTGCTTTTCACGCTGACATCGCAGTCATCATGGGAAATGAGTCACAGAGCAGTATTTACACGATGTGTATCAGCAAACGGTTCCATTCTGCACTGGATTTAAAACATTTACCAGCATATCAGCTGTGTCAGACTCTATATTTTAAATTCCTTCTGAATTTCACCAGTATGAATCTTCTTCTGCACATTTCTCATTCTCAGGTATTTGCCTCTCAGTTGCAGTACATATTTGTGACACATACACATATATATTTTAATACGTAACACATAATGTAAAAAAAGGCATTTGACAAATACACTTGCTGGGTCCTAAAATCATATACACACGACAACTTGGCTGGATAAAGGATGGTGCCTGTCAAGTCTCTGTGTGTGCTGTGGCATTTGTGCTGAAATTCTGGGATACAGCAAAGTCTGAGGCTGATTCTCTGGTAGGTAAATCATGTTGTGTTAATGAGATAATTGTAGAATATTTCATTTTAGCCTTGAAGTATACATGTTTTCACAACCTATTTAAATGTGGGTCATTCGTCACGAATTTCACCTGAAATGTGGTACTTCTGTTTGTATACCAGACCCTATTCCAACTCTAGAAAGGTTTTCAGTTCTTAAAGCATTTTCTTTCTTATTGGTTCTAATGATTGTTTAGCTGTTAAAATTCTTTCATAATTCTTCTTCAGCAAACCTGTAATGTATCAGTGTTCTTTTGTTTTTCTTCTTCTGCTTTCTCATCTTGTTTACCTCTTCAGGGTTTTTCCCTACATCCCCTACTTTTCTTTCACTATGGGTTAAACCCAGAGCCTTTGCACTGAGCTACACCCTAGCCCCATTGTATTGTACTGTATTGTATTGTATTGTATTGTATTGTACTGTATTGTGTTGTACTGTACTGTATTGTACTGTGTTGTATTGTATTGTGTTGCATTGTATTTTGAGACAGTCTCTCTAAGTTATGGAATTGTCCAAGCTGGGCTCAGAATTGCAACCCTGCTCCCACGGGCTCCCAGAGTGCTGGGATCACATGTGTGTGCCATCACGTTGCCTTGTGTGAGTCTGCAAAGAGCTCCTGCCTCTCCTGCCACTATCCACCCGGCTCTAAATCCTAATTCTTAGAATCTGCTCCGACAGTATTGTGCTTTGGAAGTATTATGAACTTTACCTTCTGCACTGTGCTTTCTGCAGTGTCCAATGTGAATTTCATTGCTTCCTTGCAATTCTGCTCACACCCAGCCAGCTCCTTTCACCTGTATTTTCAACCACTCTTCTGCATCCTGGCCACTCCTTGCACCCAATGGCTCAGTTCTTATTAAGCATATCAAGTAAAGGCTTTGATAGCTTTTCTTCTCATCTCTCTAGAAAATCCCTCTTATTTGTGTGTTTTTCTCTAAGTCTATAAATCACATTCTCTTGTGCTCCCGAATGTGTTTTTGAGGGGAGGATTCTGTGCTAAATACTCTTATTTTTCTTAAGTAGTAGAAAAATAAAAAGCAAAAAACCTATTTCAGAACTCCACTGTCTTCAAAATGGTGTGAATGCGATCCTTTTGTCTGTAGCTACAGATCACTTAGCTACACATACATTTTCCTTCCTAGACCTAGACATAGACCACTGATGTGTCACGTCCAGAGCCTGGTGTCTGAGGTCCAGCAAACGCTCCTCTAATATTTCTGCTAACTGAGGGAGGATCTTCTACACAGTTGGCAGATTGTCTGCTAGCCAGGTAGCCATGTGCAGAATTCAAGTCTTCATTCAGTGACAGAGATAACATCTGTACCTCCAACTGCACTTGCCAAGGGATCTTCCTCTCATATTCAACCTTTTCCGGAAATGCTGCCTTGTCTCAGTCTGCAAGACCTCCTGCGTCTCCTGCCACTATCTGCCTGCAGAAGGGCTGTATATTTTGAAGTGTGGTTTTCAAGTGGATAAAGGAAGAGAAGAACCAATGAGAAGCAGGAAGAACATGGCTCTAGCAGGCTAAGAAAGGAATTAATATGGCTTTAGGATTTTCTGCAGTTTGTTGCCAGTAAAGAGACTGGGGTTGAGTCACAGCCTTTTCCCATTTCTCCCAGATTTCTGTGCTATTCTGGTTCTGCAGGCTTAGTTTAGGATTATGACTCTCAACCCAACCCCCTCCTTGATGCAGTTAGTGGAAATTCCCAGCAGATTCTGGCCTTTTGTTTCTCTTATCCTTCTTTTCCACTTGTCCTATAGGATTTTGTGTCTACTTATACACGGGGATTTAATTGACACATCGGCATGGAGCAATTTCTCAAAAATGGCACAAACTGGCCCAGATACTTGGTGAATACTCAGTGTGGGTCAAACCCTCTGCTAGGCACCGAGAATAAAAAGAGGAGAAAGGCAGTTTCTGCCTTTGGAGAGCGAAGCCTGGGAAGAACAATATGAGGACACTCCAGGCAAAGGACACGCTCAGAGATACTGGCAAGTGGGATTCTCAGAGAGTGACAGGTGATGCTGGGAGTTTGAGGCAAACAGGAAAGAGTAGTGTGGGATGGTAGGCTGAGATTGTATTTAGGAAAAAGAAATATGGACTCCAATAAAGAATATTAACTTGGTATTTTATAAGACAGAACTATACTCTAAGAAAAAGAGAGAAAGGATTTGTTGTAGTCAGGATTTACAAGGGAAACAATACAGGACATATAAATTATAGGAGTATTTCATAGTAGTCACCCAAAGAGTCAGGTACAATGGAGTGCAGGAAATCTGCCGACACACTAAAGACCCAAAGAATCCAGCTGAGAGCCTGGATCCCATGGTAGTGTCCTGCATGAGTCCAGTTGAAGATCTAGAGCCCGTAACAATGCCGCCAATGAGTCCAACTGGAGGCCAAGAGCCCATGACAATGTCTCATGCAGGCCTGTTTCAAGGACTTGCACTGGGAAGGCCCAAAGACCAGTGGTGGAAGCTAGAAAGTTTCTGCCAGCAGGATGAAAGATCTGAAAGTGACACTCAAAGAACCAAAGCTCCCCTGAAAAGTACCACAGCCATCCTCAATGACAACAAGGTCCTGAGCTCCTTTGATGATGAGAACAGCCGAATTCACATCAGGAAAGCCAGCACAACAAGCTTCTCCCGGACACTGAGCAGTGCACCATCTTTTCCTCTGAAGTCAGGAGGCAATTCTCAAAGTAAGGACCAGAGCTCCCCCAAAGTGAATCATAGCCTTTCTCAGTAACAACGAGGTCCTGAGCTCCTCCAATGATGAGAACAGCCAAGTTCATCAGGAAAGCCAGCATGACAAGCTCCTCCAGGAGAATAAACAGCCCCCCAGGAGAAAGAACATCTCCCTAACAGCACTTCATCTTCTCCAGTTCTCCTTTTTATTTTATTGGCAACAATACTCAGGTGGCCATTCCACACCCAGCACCATGCTGGTTCAGGTCATCTGGGTGTTATAAGTTGACCACCACTTGTGAAGCCACCACAGGACTGAAGGGAGGGCTTAGGACATTGTTTGAGTTTGGCGAGGGATTCTTAGGACCTGAACAAATGTCATGGTGGTGAAAAAACTGAGCCAGCAGCAGAGTTCATGAATAATGTGACAGGAACACCAGCACAGTTTGGTAGTTGAGCAGATGTAGATGCAAGGAGGTATGGGAATGACTGAAAAGTCAGCAACCTGGTGACTGGGTGGATGATGCAATAACTGTGACGGGGGCTACAGCAGCAAGGGGGGTTTGACAGACAAATTTAGGAGAAGATTCACGAGGGGCGAATACTGAACAAGAAGGACCCGCGGGAGTGGTAAACAGAAGTGCTGGCGCACACACTGCTGTCTACAGCACAGAAGAGAGTGCAAGTTTGGGACAGGTTCGCACTGGTGGTCGTGACGGCCGAAGGTCGTGGATGAGTCCCCAGAGAGACACCTGGGTAAGGAAAGAAAGAGGCAAACGCAACACTGGGAGTAGCAACATTAAGGCAGTAGATGAAGGGGGAAAATCAGCCAAGGAAGCTAGGAAGACACACGGAGGAGCAGTGTGCTGGTACCGTAAGGGGAAACGGTTTCAAGGATGTAGACCACAGCCGTGTTGAGCAACACGGAAGCCACACAAGCACTAATAACCACCAGACTCAATCTTCCTGAGCTTTAAATCTCTATTTCCAAATGCTTATTTAATAATAGCTGTTCAAACAAATAACTGGAAGCTCTTATACAGTAACACAAATGCTCTCATCAGGAAAATCTTTTCATCTAATGAGAATCTGTGCTAGGACACCTCTGCCTCTGGGTGTTCAGTGTTATCAGGCACACATTATTATTTAGCAAAGATATGAGAACCGTAGCCTCTTTGTTTCACAGAACTTGTTGCAGTGAGATTTAACCCAAGAAAAAGGCAAGCTTAGAAAAGCCTCTGTTCTTACAGGAGAGCAGTAGACTCGGATCCTGCCCTCTACAGGTCTCTGTAGTACAGAAAGGTCAGGTCTGTTTCCCATTAGTTCTCCAAAACCATCATTAATCTTGAGGCAGCAGGGTCAGCCCAGGGAAAAACTAGCCATAAAAACACTAAAAATTCCTTTTCGATGCTTTGCTGAAAATACTTCCCCAGCAACGAGACAGGCAAGGTAGCTGCAATTCCTCCAGAATCATCCTGTTTTGTTAAAGCAGTTTCCTCCAGGTGGACCCAGTTAAGAGACAAAAACCAAATAGGGGAATAAAACATTAACCCATCATCGACCATCTTAATTAATAAAACGTTAACCTACTGTCAGCCACACTCAGTAAAGATGTGTTTATCAAATGACTTGCTGTCATCTTAACAGAAGACGAAAGAGCAGGAGGTAAGCTAAGAAGATGTGAATTATAAGGCACTGCCTGGGAAGGTCTCTTGTCACAAAAGGACACTGTGTCACTGGGAAGCAAGATGGGAACAAAATGGGGCCATGAAGGGGAGCAGGCTGATGGAAAGTAGAGTTTACTCAGGATTTTCTTAAAACACAAACTCTTGTTTAATGAACTTTAAGATCTCTCAGGCCAGGGCCGTTCCCCTGCACTTCCAAGGAAAATGCGATGACTCCCAGCAATCTCTCATTGTGCTCATCCCTGACAACTAGAACTATGGGGCTGAGCTTGTATTCCTGCAATTGGAGTTGTGAAAATAATAAAGAAATTGTTTAAGATTTAAAAATACGGGCTGGAGGTACAGCTCAGTGGGCTGAGTGCTTGCCGCTAAGCACTACGGCCCTGAGTTCGATCCCCGGTCCCGGAAAAAAAAAAAAAAAAAAAAAGATTTAAAAATAAGAGTATTTAAATATATAAAGGCATTAGAATACTGCACATGGTTTGCCCAAAGCACACCTTGCTGGAAAGCATGATTTGACATTTTAACTAACAGACCATTCTACTCAGTCACTAACACATTCATTGCAAGATAGATAGGAGGAGGAAACAACAAAAAAAGATACATAGGAGGCATATAATTTTATCAAGGTCATTAGTATAAACTATATTTTTCCTGAGCTGAAGCGCATCACAGAAAATAAGTACTGTAGATTGCAGCAAAAATTCAAATCAGAAAAAACATATGGAAAGAAAATGCCTGAAAACGGTAAGGAAGCCCAGGCATTTGGGGTGGCCATGTATACATGAATTCTTCTACTTTGTGCTACTGCAATGGGCTTTATGGTTAAACCGGGTCACTGTGGGTTTGAAAATACCAGATTATTAAAAGACAAGAATAAGAATCTCTTCTCTGTATGTTGACTGGTTCCAGTTTTGAGGAAAACTGCCAGTTGGATTCAGTGACTGCTGCTGTGGAAAGGTATTGTTGCTATGAGGCTGCTCATTGGGATTATAGGGGATTATGAAACCACAGGGTGCCAACAGAAAGGAGTGATTTCTTTATCTCTTCACAGCATTCCACAGTCTCCCCTTAGTGCCCCAGCTGGGAGCCTTCACGAGGAACTAAACACAAAGAAATGTGATCAGTAAAGCCCCAGGTCCAGCATTACAAATAAGAATGTAGAGAAGGAAATTTATAGTGGAAAAACAATAACCTATTAAATGGCTCAAACGGTAAGGGAGGAAGCATACAAACAGGAATACTGCTCCAATAATTCAGGGACATATTATGGTGGCTTGGACCAAGGGAGTAATAGTAAAGTAGATGAAAAATGGTCAAAACATTTGAAGTAGGTCTACCATAATTTGGCAGTAGATTTAACAAGTTAAGGATACTGGGGTTTTAAAACCCAGCAAATGAAAAATGGGATTTCCATTTTTTGAGGTAGAAAAGACTATAGAGTACCCAGGTTTGTGAGGGTGAAGTAGATTAGGCATTCTGGTTATTTTAAGTTGGACACTCTTATTAGATATGCAAATAGATTAGTCTTTCTGTGAGGTGAACCAGTCAACATGCAGATAAGAGATTCCTATTCTCTTTTTACTTTACAGATAAAAGAATGAAGACATATTAATGAACACACTGACATAAACAAAGTAACAAAAACAACAAAAGCAATACAGAATTTCACATAAGTAATAGAAAATCAAGAATGGTTTTGTACTACATATTGTTATCTTCAAATTGGTAACGTTACTCAGTGAAACAAATATAGGCATGTAAGATTGATCAAATAATTAAACATCAATTGTTCCTTTCCATAAAGCAATAGAAATTAGTACAATTACCTTAGCTATCTTGTGTATACAGATATACATATTTCCCTTCTTTTTCTTTCTTTCTTTCTTTCTTTCTTTCTTTCTTTCCCCTTTTCCTCATCACAGTTGTTTTTTCCTTTTGAGAAGTTTCTTTCCCTTTCACAATACCTATTGTACCTTTTGGGTTTTATGTACTCTTTCAGGTTCTTACACTAGTGAGACAATACAGTGTTTATACATGTGTCTGATTTATTTCACTTAAAAGTATGGTCTCTACTTGCATCCATTTACCTACGAAAGCCTCAAGTTTATCTTTCCTTATAGGTAATATTCCATTATATACAAATACCATATCTTTTTTATCCATTCCTCAGGTGATGGGCATTTGGGTTGTTCCATGATTTAGCTATTACAAATTACGCTTCTATAAACACAGGTGTACATATATCACTGTGGTATGATATTTTTAGCTCTTCTGGAAAAATACCCAAAAGGGAAATAGCTAGGCTGAATGGGACCTCTAAATAGTTTACTGAGGAATCTGCAGGCTCATCTCCACAGTGGTTGCACCAGTCTACACTCCTACCAATAGTGGAGAAAGGGCTCCTTTTTCCCCACAACTTCACCAACATTTGTTATTGGTTGATTTCTTGATGATACCCATTCTTTCTAGAGTGTGATAGAATCTCAGTGTTGTTTTAATTTGCATTTCTCAAATGGCTAATGATTTTGAACCTTTTTCATGTATTATTTGCCATTTGTATTTATTTATCTGAGAAGTATGTATTCATCTCACATGCCCATTTTTGGATTGGGTCTTTGAATTTGGGGGGGCTGGTTTTAAAATTCTTTATATATTCTAGTTAGAAGTCCTTTGTCTGGGGGACAGCTGGCTAAAATTTTTTCCCAATTTATGGGTTTTCTTTTTACTCTGCTGGTGATTTCTTTAGATGTATAAAAACTTTTCAATAAGATGAGATCCCAGTTTTGATTCTTTGAAGTATTTCCCATGCAGTTTGATTTTTGTTCATGAACTCTCTGCTTGCCCTCATGTCTTCAAGATTTCTATCTACCTTGTGTTCCAGTAGATTTAGTGTTTCTGTTTTACTATTTAGATTGTTGATCCATTTTGACTTGAGTTTTGTACATGGTGATAGACATGGGTCTAGTTTCAGTCTTCTGCATTTGGCGAGCCAGTTTTTCCAGCACCATTTACTAAAGAGGCTCTCTTTTTTCCAGTGAACTTGTTTGGCCCATTTGTCAAAGATAAGGTGGCTGAGTGTGTTTCTGGTTGTGACTGCATCTTTCAGTCTGTTCTGTTGATTCTCAAGTCTGGGTTTTTTTTGTTGTTGTTGTTGTTTTTTTTTTTTTTTTGCTAATACCACATTGATTGTATCACAATAGGTTTGTAGTATAATTTCAAGTCAGGGATTGTGATGCCACCTGACTTGTCTTTTGCTGTTCTGGGACTCTTCTGGCTCCAGATGAATTTTACAAATGCTTTCTGTAGACCTGTGAGGTATACTAATGGTATTTTAATTGGAATTGCGTTGAATCTGTACAACAATTTGGGGAGTATGGCCATTTTCACAATGTTGGTTCTTCCTTCCATGAGCAAGAAATATCTTTCCATTTTCTGAAGTCCTCTTCAGAGATTCTTATGCTTATCTTTTAATAATTTGGTATTTGAAAAATCACAATGACCCAGTTTAAGCATTCCTTAACCCTGATTCTGAGGGTAGAGGAATAAGTCTGTACAGCACTACAAATTTAAGCGTACCAGAGTACATGTTGAGTTTAAAGTCATGAGACTGGATGGAATCCCAATGAATGAATAAATACAGAAATGGAAAGATTTTGGATAGATTACTGGACTTCAATGATTTTAGGTTTATGAGATGAGAAGAAACTAGTAAAAACTATTGACACAGAGTGGCTTTTGAATTAAGGGAATCAAAGAGAGTGCTAATTTAGAAAAATATCAAATGTATCACATGGTGCTGTAGGCCACATGAGAATTGACCACTCTCCACTGCAGTTGGCAACGTGGTTAAGGAAATCACCCAAGAACAATCCCCAAAATGGGAGGAAAGGAGCTTGCAGATTACAAAAGTCCACTAAGTGCTGGCACAGTGAGTAAGTACAGGGCAGTAATACGGCAAATCATCATGAAATTTCAAGAGAGGGCAGGGAGATGAGGAAGAGATGGTGACAGAGGAGATGCCCAGACTGGAATCCAGAGGAAAGTCAAGTCAGACACACAGGATCAGGAATCAGAATAACAAGAATTGTCCCAAAACGTCATTGAATCTAGAAGACTCTGGACAAATGTCTTCAAAATGCTAAAAGAATTTCTGAACTATAAATAAAATCCTAGTAAAAGCATCAATCCATATAAAGTAGAATAACCTTTACTTTCCCTGTACCTTTGCTCAGGAAGCTGTCACAGAATGTACACCACCAAAATGACAAAAATCAGTCAGGGAAGAATATGCATCAGGTTATGGGAATTCGAAGACCCAGGGCAGGGAAAAAGTGGCAGGAATTCCTATAAACGGTGCTGAAGGTGATTCCAAGATGTCCCTACATCAGGTAGAGACTGGAACGTGTAAGATTTCAGCTGTCATTCTTTTAAAAAGCTAAAACTGTTGACTGCTGAATGCTGTTTAAACAGCCAGCTAAAATTTAAGCACTTATCTTAGAAATGGGAGAAAGAAAAAGAAGGTGGGAAGGAAGGAGGGAGGAAAGAAAAGAAGACAGGCAGGGTGACGGGGGGGGGGGGGGGGGGGGGGGGGGGGGGGGGGGGGGGGGGGGGGGGGGGGGGGGGGGCAGGAAGGAAGAGATATTGATTAAGCCGAGGCAGGAGGGACTGGGACACTAGGCTAGAGTGGCTGTACGTACGTGGTTACAGATACAAATGCTTTGATTGATGTGAACGTAAAAGCTCAGCTGCTTCCTTCTCATTTCTTTCAGGGAAGTACAAAGCAAGGGGGTGAGGGGTGTGGGGGATGAGGAGGAAGTGTCGGAGGACTGAAAGAGGAGAAGATGTCTACAGTCCCCCGAAACAGAGAGTGAATCGCTTGAGAAATGCTAGAGATTGCCTCTCCTGTCCTAGCCGGATCCGAAGGAGCTCTCCATCTGCCATCATGTTGGATTATTAAACACAGCTAATGGAAGGCGGTGGAAGCAATAAAGAGCAGAAACTATTGCGATATGAGGGGGAGAGGGGAGGCACCAAGCTGAGAAAATGGCTCATAGACTCCTTGGGGTCATTAATAGGAGGAGTGGGGGGTCCATCCCTTGGAGTTGGCAGGGGTAGCCTGGAGCAGGCCCAGTGGAAGGCACTGCCACAAGCACCCTGGGCAAGCAACTTCAAATTGAAAATGATTCACCCTCATGTGAAGCAGAGTAATTTCAAGAACTTAAAGAAGGCCTCAGAGTCAAACTATCAAGAGATAATTGGCTGGGAAAATTGACTGAAAATGGTGAATGATAACAGAAGCAGAGAAAGTGGGAAGGAGAGCAATCACAATTTATCCTGGAAAAGAGTAATCATTGTTTATCCAGATAGGACGTGGTTCAGGTTCAGTTTAAAGCTACCACTAGGAGCAATTATTTGGTGACAAGATGCTTCTGTATGAAACAGCTCCAAAACCAACTGGAAATAGGAGATCTTGTCAGTTATACCTTAATAAAATGGCTCCCTATATTAACTTAGAGCAGCCTGTGGGTTTTTTCTTGCTGGTTCATCAATTCAGAGCTTACTGTGCTGTGTGTTTTGTTTTGCACCATGCTTAGCTTTCTCTCTCTTTTAAATATCTGGATAACTTTTAAAAACTGTATTAGCACATCTGATTATACAGAATAATAGGTTTGCTGAATGTGTATTCAGCATGTATTCCTTCACCCTCTCATACCTTCTGTTATTGTCAAGATCTTTGACACACACAGTCATGAGCAGCCACTAAATCCTTTCCTTCCCTTTTCAGTGGTAATCTCATTACTGACTTCTTGGTGTGGTCCCTTAACTCCTGTGAATCAAGGCTAAGCTGTGAGGCTGACTACAAACCGAGGTGGCACCTCTCCAACTAGAAAAGAGAGTTCAATACCCAGGTTCAAGCCTCTGCTCTGCCCTTTAACCTTTCATTGAAGCATATCACATCAAGATGTCTGTCATAGAAGTTTTCACTGAAAAGTCAAGACGAGGACAATGCTGTGTCCTGGCCTCCTCAGAGTCAGTTCCACCTACAGTAACTGGAGGACATGCAGGGTTCTGGGTTTGCTCTCCTGGGTCACTTCCTTTAAACACCTGCACACACTTTTATTTCCTACCTAATCATTTTTATTTCAGAGTACTTGAAAGATACTGTTTATTAAAAGAAATTATATTTCATGACAACTAAGATACTGGACTATTGGGCAATAATAAAGGAAAAATACTACTGCCAGTAAAACAAAGGATGACTCAGGGTTTTCTTTGGTTTTGTTTGTTGCAGTACTGGGCCTTTGCACCGAGGTACATCCCTAGGACCTTAGTAAAATTATTTAATTATTTGTTTATTTTTAAAGTTTGACACGTGGTCTCACTAAGTTGCCCAGGCTGAGCTCCAACTCTTGATCCTCCTGCCTCAGCCTCCCAGATTGGTGGGATTACAATAGTGCTGTAGCCTACTCTAGCCTCTTCTCCCTGATACTCCTTTTATCCATTCCAGTTCTTGCTTTACCTTGGCATCCCTTGGCCTATGATATAGAGACACTGCATACATCTTGGTAACTACCTATAATAAACCTTCATTTATTTGTGGGTCTTTTCTCTTTAGTTGATTTTGCAGAAGGCATAAAATTGCCCTCATCATTTTTCTGAAATAATTGGCTTATAAATCAAAATTTATACCCAATTGCTCTTTCTGCCTTTCTGTATATGCACTTAAGTATTCAATCCTCTCAGAGATATTTTAAATGCCAATCAATCTCAACATATGCAGGGTCAACAATGCAAATATCTTTGCTGAGACAACACAGGAACATCTATAATCATGGGCACTGTGGGAGTTTGGATGTTAAGTGTTCACTGAAGGCCCATTTGCATTAAAGCCTTGGTCCCTAGAGTACTTGCAATAATGTTGTTTTAGTTACTTTATTCTCGTTGCTGAGACAAAATACACGGCACCCAAATTAAAGGAGGAAAGGTTTATTTAGCTCACAGTTTGTGGAGGTTTCAGTCCATAATTGGCTGGCTCCAAGACAGAGTGGCACAGCAGAGAGGCAACAGCTCAAAGCAGCAACAGACAGCAAAAGCAACAAGAGCAAATGGGTGGGGAAGAGCAAGCCTCTTTTCCTCCCTTATATTGTAAGCAGGCTACCTGCCCTCATGTGGGTGGAGCACTCATACCATCTCCATGCACAAGCTTCTCTAGCACAGGCTGAGGATGTTTACAAAGTGAAGACCCTGGCCTCCTGCTGAGTCACTCAGTTAAACTTCTAAACTTCTCAAGTTGCACAATGAACAACATCCTAGAGCAGTAAGGGATGTCCTCTACATCCTAGGATATGGAAATGCCAAATCACTTAGTGAAGCTTTTAGACTTCTCAAATTGACACAAAGTATTAACTGTTACAAATATTTATCAAATATAATATCTATTTCACTCATTATAATCTGCCCTTGTTATTAATGTATACTGTGATTCTGATCTTTGAAATGCTTCTCTTCTTTGTTGTCTGGGTTTGCAGGTGTGTATCATAGACAGCTCCCAATATGACTTAATAGTGAAAGCATAAGCTAAAAAGATATATCATGATTTGCACACCAATGAACACTAAATCTCTGGAGAAAAGGAAAAAAGACAAAAAGGAAAAAGTATTCTTTTAAATAAAGCAATTTAGTAACAGAAACTTAGAGACATGCTTTTACAATTCAAGTTGGAAAGCAAATCTTTTTGCTAATACATGATTTGATTACCTTAGCGGATAAAGCCCATATATAATCAGATAATACAATTAGTAATTCCTAAAACCATGCTCTATTTAATCCAGATGATTGCCAGTCATCAGTAAAATTGCAAATTTCAATTTAATAAAGTAATTTTCAGAGACTATAGAAATATTTGCATACATACTAACAACTATTACTCTCATGCTATTTCATAAGTATAATTAGTAAAGTTCATTAACAGTTGAACAATCTGAAATCACGGATTATCATCAACTCTGTGTAAAGGAAGTGTTTACAAGTGGACCCCTGGCACGCTGCCCATAGGAGCGCTTGGCGCATATGGAATTTGCAAGTGAATTAGCCAGTTTCACACTTTACACTAAAGTGCCTGCTACAGTTAAGCTGGGGACAAAATGCCTGAGCTGTAACAACACATCTTTGCGAGTCAAAGGGTGTCTCTACATTCCACAGGAGGCAGCAGTCAGTACAAATGTCACAGTTTCCAAGATTTCACTCTGAAAATTCCCAGGTGGGTGACATTTGCAAGGCTGTTTCTGTCCCCTCAGTGCCATTACCCAGAGCACAAACCATGATTGATCCCAGAGGAGGGAGACATAGCAGCCTCTTTGCCATTTACACCCAGACACACATATGCATGCAAACACACACACACACACACACACACACACACACACACACACCTGCCATGGTAGATCCCAAATGAAAGAGACACAGCAGTCCCTTCTCTGTTTATACATACCTACACACACGTGTACACACATGAACACCATTTACAAAAATGCGTGTACACAAGTCAGAAGAGTCAAAACAGATGAAAGAGGATGAGGAAAGCTAATCTCTCAGGATGCACACTTTCTAAAAAACAATTTATAACGATTTTAAACATCGCTGTTCTTTTCTTGCCAACTGGCCTACAGTCCCCAAAAAACTCATTCCTGGTCTCTAGTTCCTCTTTCCTCATTGCCTCTATTTCGGCCCATTCTAACAACCCCGCACTTTTGCATTATTCAGATCCAACAATGGAACCAACCAACATGAGGCCCGTGAGACTCTCTCTCTGAAATCCCAAAACTCAGTAAGAAAGAGTTCCATACAAAGTACACTTTCAAAACAGAATTCTGGTGCTATTAAGTGTTTCCTACCATGGTACGTGAAAGAGTGGTTCCAGTGTTGCGGAAAGTGATACCTTGGTTCACAGTCTCAATTCTTTCCATGATTCTTGTCGCAAACCGAAGTGGAAAAGAACTGAATCAAACCTCTTACTGTACAAGTGGTTAAGCTTAGCTTAGCTTACACAACCAATGCTGTCTCACTGGATTTCAGAAAACTCTCTGCCCATTTTTTCTTCTACTAAAATTGGAACTTCTCAACATGGTACTTACTGACCAGGAAAAATACACAGATGAAGCAAACAGTAAAAAGAAGGTCAGGAAAGGTGCATCGGAAAAAATGGGTGCAAATCATTGGCCCAGTGGTCTCCATATATGACGGGCCAATCAGACATCCCTATTCGCAATCAATCCATTGTGTGCATTTATGTTTCAGAACTTAATCTAGTACCCTCGGTGGGCCATACCTTGATATTTTTTCATTAGATGCAAGCTACTCCCAGGGGGTCTGTATGGAAGTTTTATGAGAATTTAGGCTATTCCAATATTTATTTAATAATTATGTGCTAAAGATGCTTACTTTTGTGAGGCAAGGTCACACAGTGTAGCCCAGGCTGACCCTGAACTCATGGTGACCCTCCTGATTCGGCTTCCCTAGTGCTGGGATTACAGGTGTACACCACCACACGCTCCAGTGATGCTTCTACTGGGGGTCGCCACATATTTCATGTATACTTCTCAGCAGTCCTCAAGGTAAACAATTTTATTCTCACTACCAGTAGGGAGATTAAGTAACTAAGGTTACATAGCTAGAAAAATAGAAGCACTTACTGGCACTGGCACTAGAATTAGAAACACATCTGTTTAAAGCTAACACCTGTGTTCTTCACCACTATGTAAGATTGCCACAAACTCCACAGAGTGATATCCTTCTAAGGACATCTTTTTCTAATTTACTTCCTATCTCTAATTCCAGTTTTAAAACTTGCTGTGAATTAATTATCCTATCTCATTGCAGATGTTAGCCTGCATGGTTATTAGTGACTGTGAAGCCTTGAGTTTGGCGGGAAAAGAAGAAAGAAGTTCAACAGCAGAGATGGAAGTTTTAGGAATGCAATCTAAAATATGAGTTGTAAAATTTTAGAGAGAAATTACTACAAAATTTTTGGATCCAAGTTATGTATTTCAAGCTCACATTATTTTTTAAAAACCCTAAATAAACAATTGTTCTCCCTGGTATTCTCTCCATGTTCCCAATTTCCTTAGCAATAGCACCATTGGCTAAAATCTCTTCCACTTGTATAGGAAGAGATTTGACTCAGTTATTGTCCAGTTCAGTTTGTGACAAGAATCACAGAAAGAATTAAGTTCATGAATGAAGGTATCACTGTACATGACACTGGAAATCTCAAAATAAATATCAGATTCTCATTTTTTTATAGTGAACTAAAAGTTATGTGCTTACAAACTGTACCAGTCAACTTACCATGGTTTTTACTCCACTTATTCTAAAAGCCTTGATGCTTTCCTGATTTATGTCAACTTTTCCAAAAAGTAACAAAGCTTTAGATAAGCACACCAGGAATACCATTTTGACATATTCATTGCTAAAATTAATCTCATCTTCTCAAGAATATAAAACCATACTGACACCAACAAAATAATTAACGTTTTCAAAAAATAGACAATATAAGCCAGAAATTCGGTTTGGGGAAGATTTTATAACATATATGTTCATGTAGTCATTCTATTCTATTTCCTATATTATGCCTATAAGCAAATATACCAGACTTATCATTCTTTTTAACTAGGCACAAATGACAATCATTTCCCAAGTTGGTCAGCCTTAAAGTTCAAAAATGAATTCTTAATGTCATAATAGGATAACTAATTAAATTTTGGTTTTTATTTAGCCATATTTTGTCTAAACACATTTATCATCTCTGGGGATAAATATCATAAAGTCCTGATTTAGGCTAACTGATTCATTGAATTATCAGCTCTATTGAAAACTGAAAAACAAAGTTTGAGAATTCTTAATTTATTCTTCTCATCAAATTACCACAGGATAACTCAGGTGAGGCCAGAAAATGTTCACCCTATTGTGAGTAATGGAGGGCTAGGAAAATCTGATAAAAAAATGTAGACATGCACATACAAGAAAATTTTTAAATTAATTTTGAGAGGGGGTCCCTCAAATTAAAAAGGCCCTTCCATAGATATAAAGACCATGGATATGTCTGTTGACTTCGGAGCTTGAGTTTATTTCATTCAATTTGGTACTCCCTGTCCCAGAGAAGATTTTAGAAAATATCTGTTGAAGGAGTGAAATCTGACCTTATGGAGCTCCTTTTTTTTTAGTACCTGGGATCAAACTCAGGACCTTGCACTTGGCAGGCAGGTGCTTGTGCCACTGAGCTGTATCCCCAGCCCAAAGAACCCTTTTTAATCTGCCATCTTCCCATGATCTTCTACCCACACACTTTCCTAAAGTATATTTGTTCAAGACTGACAATGTAAAAAATTATTCTCCAAACTCTATTTTTTTTTCCATATCACAAAAGAAAGCCATTGTTTCGATTCCCCCCATATACTACCATGAAGCAATCACCTGAGGATAAAAATCACCAGGCTGATGGGTTTCCTATCTAAATGAAAGCTCTGCTAAGTCATCATGGTGGTAAGCCAACATGGCACAGGCCACAGGCAGCCATGTGCCAAGCCCCACCTTTCTCCTCGCTGACCGAGTTACAACTTCCTATTTCCTTTTTACAACATCCTGTTTCCCTTTTCCCACTCTTTGTCCAATCACTATCTGCCACATCATGCAGACCGCCCCCTAAACCCCACCCCTAGCCTTGCCCTATATAGCCACTGTTCTCTCGGCCAGGCCCTCTTAAGATCCTCGTCTCTCCCTCTTCCTCTCTGTGGCCTTCCCATGCCCACAATAAAGACACTTTTTACTTTGCTTTGCTTTTTGTTTGCACCAGAAACCTAACACAGGCCACCAAAGAATGATTTCCAAACTACCATCTGAGGGAACATCTCCTGGGGGAAAAGGCAAGGGTACCTCTTGAAGCAGCAGAAGGGATTATGCCTTATCTTATCCAAGGGACAGACCCTCAGCAGTTTCCCACACCTTATTTACATGTTGAACAATTTCATGTCAGAAAGTGAGATGATTGGGTGACATGGTAATGCATACTTAAATTTTAAAAGGCAGTCTTCTCTGATGGAAGTGATCTTAATAAATTAATTTGGCAAAGAGCACTGACTTTGACATGAGGACATGTAACATCAAAAGAGCCAAATCCACACTTGAGATTTTGACAATAGGTACTTACAGCATACACATAATATAGCATGTGCTGTAAATTTATACTTGACAACCATTTCACCTTATGCCAAAACATTAGATAATTTGAAAAGAGTTATGGCCTGAGGCTTTAGCCTTGACTGTACAGACTCCATGTTTGACCTAACACTCACCCCTGCTGTCCAAGGCAACCGTAGTTAGGCAGAACAAAACAAGATCACAATGAGGAAACGTTCTTTGAGAAACAGTTGACCCATTTCCAAGTGCACCTAACAATCCCTTGAGGTAAACCATAGCTTGCCAAGCAGGATGCCTGTAACCTCCTGCAGTTTGCAGTTTTTATCTTTATAAGCCCTCTGTAAATCAAGCTGGGGTCTCAGCTCAACTCTGAAACAGGGGTTGATGTTGGGGCTGCTGAGCTCAGCTAATAAAATGCTACCTCAAATTCCAATTGGCCATTTGGGAGCCCTATTTGTTCACGGACCTGTCACAAAAAGAACCAAGGAAATGATGGATTTAAAAATTATTTTGAAGGCTTTTTGAACAAACATGGTTGAAGTCCAGCAGTTGAGAGGTTGGATGTTGAATTGATCTTCCCTACTTTCCATTCACAAAAAATGAAGTAAACAAAGGGAAAAGACAACAATAGGTTGTCTTCAATAGACTGATCCAATCAGAGCAACCTCTCTTTGGTTTGTATATAAAAATACAGATGAGTCCCTTTTACCTAGGAGGATTGTTCTGAGGGTGAAGTAGGACAATGTAAACAAAGGACATGGAACCTGGTATACAGAAATAGTAACTATTTGCCAGTATTACTGATAGGTTTTGCTTATTTGTGTTTTCCCCCTTCACAGTGAGCCTAGGTTGTTATCAACAGGATTACTTTCCTCTTCCATATTTAATTTTGACTCAGTCCTCCTGTTCCTTTGTATTTTTTTCCTCAAAAGCACAATTCCTCCTTCCTCTCTCCTTCCTTCCCTCTCTGCCTCTCTGTCACCTTGCTTTAATGCTCTTCTCTACCTTCCTCTTTAATTTTTGCCCACAACTCCACATACTCAGGTTAAGAAAACAGGATCTTCTCCTGAACGTAACACACTGAAGGTCTCACCCCACTCCACCCACATTTGTATTTCTTCTCAAAAGTTATCTGATTTCCAATGCAAAATAATAGTCAAAGTAGTAAACTATGGTTATACAAAATGTTACCTTTGGGGAAAATCGGGTAAAGAGTTCATGGAACCTTTTCTGTTCATTTTTTGGGCAATATAATTTCCTGTGAATCTCTCCGTATTATAAATTTTCCAATGAATCAAAGAAAAGTATTTCTGTACTTTATCTTCTTTCTTTCTTATGATGAATACATATTTTCTCTTAAAAATGATACATTCAAAATGTACCAACAAAATTAATTTTTAAAAATAAAAATAACACATTCACATAGATTACATTCCTTAAATATGAATCATTAAATTAAAAATGCACTATATAAAACATAGGATAATGTTTTTAATGGGAGTGTCATGGGGCAAAGAAAATTGCCCCTAGAGAGATATTTTTAATAAAAGAAGTTATAAAAGGCTAACGAATTTTACTGCATAAAAATGTACAAATAATACAACATAAGTTAAAAATCCATGTGACAAAATAAAGGTAAACATTTGCTACATATAAAAAACAAAGTCTTAAAAGTCTGTACCTACATACCAGTATGAAAATATTTTTTAAAGAAGGAAGCAAAAAGGAGAAAAAATACTGGCAATTCAAAGAAGAAATACAGTCAACACCAGCTCACTCCATTTTGTATGCTGAAAAAATGCAAATTAAGTTAAAAATGTGTCACTTTCACTCAAGCACAGTGGCAAAACTTAAAAGATTAACAATAAGTACATGCTTTTGTGTTTAATGCAGAAAAAGTCTTATCCATTACTGAAAGAAAATGGTATATTTTGGGAGTATTTTGCAAAGCTAAGCATCAACTGATTGCATTTTGAAATATCTACTTTATGAGAATATTTACTTATGAACCAAAACAAGGATAAACACATGTGTTGTCCACTTGATAAGACTTTCTCATACAGCAAGTAACGGGGCCCAGAATATCTGGATAGCTCGCTCCTCAGCACTAGGGGCACAGGAAGATCCAAAAGACAATGTCTGACTCCTCCTTCCTCAAAAATGGACCATTCTCTACAATAAACAGTTCTTAGAACTGAGAACGGGCATCTCAGAGGATGGGCTTCCTCAGTGGGTCTGACCCTTAGAAGCTCCCCTCGTAGCTGCAGAGATTTATGGGATTGATGCTGAGCAAGAATTTCTATCAGTGATTCCAAATGTGATATGATGTAGTCCAATAAAACAATATATAATAATGTAGTATCTTATCATAATATTATAATAATACTATGTTATCACCATAATCACACACATTCTGACAATATTGTTATTTCAAAGCACATGGATGCAGTAGATGGGTCCTTTATTTTGTTTTACTAATTTAGTTCAGAGTTAGCAATCAATACATTGGGATGGAAACCCAAAATCCAAAGTAGTAGTAATAAGCAAGATACCGTGCTGCTTCTTTGAGCAAAACCACTGATCCTCACGTTAGGTCCACTGTCTCTAACAGTAAGAAACAGGATAGTAGAGGCAGCGTGAAGCACTGCTTGGATTCCCACAATCCTGCCTCATTTATTTACGATTCCCTCTTGCATCTTTCCTGCCAGTACAGATGGCTTTTCTCTTCGCTTCCCTAATTGCATCACACTTCACTGCCTTTAAGATGCTAAGTACTTCAGAAGCCTTCTTCTGTAGCTCCACACAAACAGAGGTCACAAACTCTTACCTTTGCCGAATTATGCTGGGATTAGCTGTCACCAAGTGGCTTTTGGATCCAACATCTTTTCTGTACTCACTTGACAAGGGAGGAAGGTTGCATCTAGAGACACAAGAACAAGCATCTCAGAATGACTTCATACTTTCAAATCAAGTCAGCTCTAATGGCACAAATAGGAACTTTCATTCTAGCTTGATTCACAAATAACTGTATTGTCCCACCTTTCCCTTTTAATAGACGTTAGATGACTAATTAACCATCAGCACTTTGAAAGCGCTGTCAAAAGACGAGTCCTGTTTTAGAAGAGAGAAAATGTCAGCTACAGAGGTAAACGATCTACCAAACAAAAGACACAGTATCCAGAACATATTTATTCTATTTAAAATATTTGAGGTGGTAGGACGGGGAGTATTAGGATTGAAATTAGGGCTCAGGAGGTAGTGTTCTCTGCACAACCATAAGCCTGAAGAAACACAGGAATTATACTTGCCTATGTTTTCCTTTCTTTTCCCCAAATATAAATTATAATAGTACATTCAGGGCAGCATAATGTTCACTTAAATCATATATGTCTGACTATTCTGACCAATGCACAGTTTGATTAGTGCTGGAGACATGATGATGTGGTACCCCAAGAAGTGTACCATCCCATTTCCTCTAAGGGGAAAGGTACTGGTAGTGTTTTCCCACTGAGGCAAACAGTCCCAGGACTCTCACCACCAAAACACCACTTCTGAAACCTGATTATTCCCCTTGGTGACAGCATCTTATGAACATGTACAATGAAAACATATGGCTATTTCAAATCCAGATTCCATGGCTTTCCACCTGTAGGACATTAGGCAAGTTAACACTTTTGTCTGGCCTCTGTTTCCCCATTACATGCCATAAAGATAATGACTTTTCCTGTTTTATTAAGTTACTGGAGGGGCTAAAAGAAATGTGTAAAAAGTCCTCTTCTTAATGTCTCACATATTGTAAAGGCTCAAAAATGTTATAATCCTTTGAAGATATCAATATGCAATGCAGCAACTATTGTTGGTTTTCTGTGGCTTTGTCTATAATTCAATTCTGATCATACTGTTATTGTACTACTTTGTGTCTCTTTGTTAATGCTTTTCAGTTTCTTTCCTCTCTCTTTTTTTTTTTTTTCTATTGTTGATGTAGTTCTTTTTCTATCACACTTTAAAGGAAGGGAAAGGGAAAGGGAAGACAGTAAAAAAAAATATGTAAGAAAGTAAGTATGTATGTACAGCATATCTTACATAGTTGTACTACTGAACTAGGTCACTTCATAGTAAGGAATAGTTGGTGATTCATTGATTGATCAATTTTGCGTGTCTGTATCTTTCTTCCTGAATATACACTTCGAGGTTATCAATTTGTTTTTTTTTTTTTAATTTTATTTTAAAGACAAAAGAATGGAGACATATGAACCAGAAAAGCCATAAACAATACAGAAAATACAAAGTTATACAGAATATAGTAGGGAATTAGAACTGGATGTTGTATTACATAGTTATCTTCACATTAGTTAACACAAAAACATTAAAGGAAATACCAAATTATAGATAAGATAG
>PVLD010008732.1:5658-81933 GCA_004027595.1 Dinomys branickii
TAACAAAGGTGAAGGTAACATTATGTAGGACAGCATCCAGAGCTAATTCCCTTCTGTGTTCTCTATAATTCTGTATTTCCTCAATTGTTTTTGTATTAACAGAAGTGAAGATGACTTTATATTATACAGCATCCAGTGCAAATTCCCCACTATCTTCTCTATAATTTGGTATTTCCTTTAATGTTTTTGTGTTAACTAATGTGAAGATAACTATGTAATACAACATCCAGTGCTAATTCCCTGCTATATTCTGTATAACTTTGTATTTTCTGTATTGTTTATGGCTTTTCTGGTTCATATGTCTCCATTTTTTTGTCTTTAAAATAAAATTTAAAAATAAGTAAATTAATAAATAATTCTAGTGTATTCATTTAGTAGAATGCAGCAAGACCTGACAGGACAGTCACAGCACAGTTTCCTAAAGATTTTAAGCAAGCAGAAACCCTACCATCTACGCTTTTTTTTTTTTGAGAAATAGGCCCTGGTATGCATTTACCTGAAAACCTGAGAGAAGGGAAAGCCTGTAAAAACTGAGCTTTGTTGTGAACTTTATTTTATCCAGTCCAAAAAGTTCCAATTAGCTCTGTCTACCGCCAGCACTCTTTCACTGAGGAGATGTGGTAGGCTGTGATGGCTACCTCACAGGAGCATCCTAGAGTGCTCCCACCCCCACCGACAGCATCGAGGGAGCTCCCTGTAACACATGCACTGGGCAGAGAAAAATCTCAGTGTGGCTAGCAGTTTCGCACAATATACTGGTACCTGCAAGAATTATACTGCTGCAGCATTTCAGCCTCATGCATAGTGGCCCTGAGGCACAGTAGAAAAGGAAGATCTTTTGGGTTATTAGAACACAAAGGTGAACATCTGTTTTATTACTTTCAATGGAAGGCAGGATGGCCTCTTAAAATCACACTCAAAAGCACTTTAGCTAACACAGAACTGCTAAGCAGCAGCACAAGTTCTAATAATAGATCCCAGATCTGAAGCACTGACTGACAAGAGTCAAGGTGGAGCAAAAACAGGCACAACTGGTGGGAGAGGCAACAGATGCCGTGGTGGGATTTTGCTGGCACAGGGCACTGCACGGTTAGACTGCACTCTTGGCTTCACTGATTCTGGCTGTGAAGTATCTAAACCTGGGTCACAGCCCCTCCAGCAGGTTTTCTTATGCTTCTAGCTCCAAGCAACACATTTTGTTCTGCAAATTAGTGCAGTCAAACCGATTCTGCTGTCTCCCTCCAATCCAGTCATGGCTTCTCAGTGCCTCCTCCCTGAATATTCATTAGTTAGTTCACTTTCCTGTACTACAAAGGCTGTAATCCTTTCTGAAAGCTCTTTGCCATTTATTTCTGCTAATCAGATATGTGTGTCCAGACCAGAATTCAAAACCAAATTAAGCAAGGTGGGGCTGGGATGCAATTCAGGGTCAGAAAGTTCGCCTAGCGTACTCAAGGCCCTAAATTCAATCCTCAACACTTACAACAGTAATAATGGAATAAATTACTTATTGAGAAACAAAGGCCATAATCTTTAGTCATAACAGATGCATGAAACATCTTACAAAATTCAACATCTACTCATAAGAAAAGCTCTCAGAAAACTAGAAGGGAATTTCCTCAACTCAAATACAAGGCCCATCCAAAACACCTATATACCTGATCTCACACCTAACAGTAAAGAAAAATACAAAAAGCTGGACTTCGTGTGTGTGCTGGTAATTGAACCCTGGGTGGCACACATGCCACTTACTGAGCTACATCCCAGATCAACGTTTTAAAATATCAAACACACAACATATATTCAAATGGGAAAAGCAGGACTTTGGAATTAAAAGTAACAATGTTTATTGCTGCGTACTGTGGTGATACAAACCTTAAAAAGTGACCATTATGATACAGCTGTTCAGGGCTCAGGTAAAGCTCAAGTACTGAAGAGCAGAAAGCATGAAGAGTTTATTATGCACACACTACCTGATCATTTCTAGAGAAAACATTTATTAAAATCTCTCAGCAGTACAGTGTCCCCAACAACACCATGTACATGTGATGGCACTGTAGGCTGTGTGTATGTTTTTTTCATGCTCTATTGAAGTGTACATATACTTTTTTGGGGTGCACAATACTTTCAAAAGTGGAGAAGCCAGTTGTGATATGTGCCTGTAATCCCAGACAGAGCAATTCAGTAACTTAGACCCTATCTCAAAATATAAAATTTAAAAAGGGGCTAGGAATGTAGCTTGCTGGGAAGGCTGTAGGTTCAATCTCCAGTATACTCAAAAAGAAGGAGGCACAGTGGCACATGCCTGTAATGCCAGAGAAGTGTAGGAAGCTGAGCCAGGAAGACCATGAATTGTTTTTTATTTTTTTCTTTTTTTTTTTTGATCATGAATTGTTAGTCCAGCTAGTCTAACACATCCTAGTGACTGAGCAAGACCTTGTCTGTCTGTCTGTCTGTCTGTCTCTCTCTCTCTCTCACACACACACACACACACACACAGTGCTAAGGATACAACACTCAATGCATAGGCCTAGGTTTAATTCTGGATACCAAAATGAATGAATGAATAACAGCCCTGAAAATATCCACTGCTACAAATAAACAGCAACTCTTGGAGTTCATCTCTGACATTCTATCTTGTTCATGAATATAATGCTGTTGGATATTATTTTTTGTTTGCTTCATGATCTAACAACATTCTTACAAATTTGTAGCATGGTATATATTAGTTTGCATGGAAAACTTGCTGAAAAATTAAGTACTAGGGGAGATGAAGAAAGACCCAGATGGGCCTTCTACGAGTGACGTCTGTAAATCTTACTGCAGAACTGGCTAATGAACAATGCTGCCATCACTGTTGTGGCCAGAAACCCAACTAGCTACCTAGAAAGGCACCTTTCAGCTTTGGGCTCCACAATGCTCTTCCTCTGCCAAGATCTCTACAGGCCTGGTGTTTTCTCAGTCAAATCTGCCCCTCTTGCCACTACATCTGTGGTACAGCCCAAACTATATGCACAAGCCTAGACCAAGGGAGTGAGGGAAATGTGGATTATAACGCAGACGCACCTGGAGGGCACAGTTAGTACATGTGGTTGATAAAGCCAAACCACTTTACATTTGTTGTATTTTGGAGGCTGGAATTAGCCACCAGTGTCAAAGACCTCAAAATTCTTTGTTAGTTCATGAAGGTAACAACAACAACAAAAATTCCTAAAGCATTATTATGCTCATCTTCATGCAGTAATCTTATTTTGTGACAACATCTGCTTCTATGTCAAAAAATACTGTACCAACACACTGTTTTTGATTCCTTCCCTAGTCCTCTGCTAAACACCTGCGGCGTGCCTGCAAGTCTGACGCCTGAGCTATGACCGGTACTTCAGAGATCCAACTACACCGCCAGGCATACCTGAAGCCTCTCAACTAGCACAACTACTCCATCCCAGTACTCCCAGAACACCTTATCCACTAATGGGAATGTATTCCATTCTACCTGGGTGTACACTTTGCAGTCTCTTGATCAGATTAATTCCCCGAAGGCACAACCACATTAAAGTTCTATTGCATGCATTCTGGCGCCATAAGGGCCTGGCATCTTACGGGTGCTCAATAAACATTTGTAGAACTGAACTGAATGACCATTAGAACATGAAATGAGAGGATTATATATACATGATAAAAGAAGGAGGGTTTTATTTATTTTTGAGACACAAGTCTTGCTATATAGTCCAGGCCTGCCTAGTACACACTATGAAATCTAGGCTGACCTCAAATTCATGGCATTCCTCCTATCTCAGCTTCCCAAATGCTGGGATTATAGGCATGTGCCACCATACTTGGCTGGAGGAGTTTCACTTTAGCATTTCTCATCTTCTATTTCTTTATCAGACCTGTAGATTTTGTTTTATTGTCTCTTTGAGAAAGTGTTTCACTATGCAGTTCAGGTTGGTCTTGAACTCACTTTGTAGCTCTGCTTGGCCTTGAACTCACAGTGATCCTCCTGCCTCAGCCTCCTGAGCGCACCATTATACCTGGCTAGATTCTCTTTTTTAAGAGATTCTGTTCTCGCAATTTCCATGTAGTTATGTAGTTCCATTATAAATAACTGCTATATTAATACCTCTGTACTGTTATGATATTTGGACCACCTGAAGTTAAATACCACCAAGATATTTTAAATTCTCAGGTGCACATGCGACAAATTTAAATCATGCCATATAACTATGTAGGTACAAGTGAGTTTGGCCAGAACAAATGTCAGTGACACTAACAATTTTAGTTACTGTGCTTAGAATTCAGTATATCAATCCATGTTGATAAGTAATAATTTTGTTTCACACATAGTTCAAGAGTGATGCAACAACATAAAAGACACTGGCTCAGCAAACACAAGTCTGTAGAAAGATGCTATTTCCATAATTTAAAATAAAAAGAGAGAGATTCCGTCTCGGAGACTTCCGGGAAGATGGCAACCGGGTAGGCAGCAGAGAGAGAACCTCCCAGAGGATTACCACCCAGACAATGGAATATAGCAATATGAAGACAGAAAGGAGAGAGGTGTGTACCCTGAACCCAAGAAGGATCTGAAATGGGAACTGAAGCCCCAGGAAAGACCAAGCAAAACCTCTCCTGGAGGAAAGGATCGGAGAGGCGCCGTGGCACAGTCGGAGGGAGAAGAGACAGAGAAAGAGGAAGCCACTGCTTCAAACACACTCTTGGCCCAAGCTCTCGTTCCAGCAATTGCAGCTTCAGCTTCGGAGACCCACGCTCATGGAGGGAGACGAAACAGAGAGGGAAGGAGGTCGCTGCTCCAAGCACACCCTTGGCCGACGCCCTCATGTCCGCATTCACAGCTTCAGCTTCGGAGACCCATTGCCCAGCTGCAAGGGGTGGGGAACGGTAATGCTGGAGATCAGGAGGAGGTGGGAGGAGAAGAAAGGGCCTCTGGCATCAAGGCAACGGGACAGAGCCAAAAGGGTCACAGAGGGCGATGGGGGCGGGCACCCCGATGGGGGCGGGCACCCCGATGGGGGCGGGCGCCCCAATGGGGACACGGGCCCCGTGGCTGCTCCACTGAGGGCCCCACGGCTACTCCGCTGTGGGCCCCGCGGCTGCTCCGCAGTAGGCCCCGTGGCTTCTCCGCTGTGGGCCCCGTGGATGATCCGCAGTGGGCCCCATGGCTGCTCCACTGTGGGCCCCGCTCAGGGCACCTCATGGTCTGGACCCGCCCCCACCCATAGCACGACGACAGGGTGGAGCCGGGCGGCCCGCTGTGAGCAAATGTGCTTTCCCACCTCCAACCATGGCAGCTTGTATACACCCATGTATGTTATAGTATAGTCTGAGGCAGCTATATCTCTTCCCAACCGGAGAGTCCAAGGATATAGATAAACCCAGGAGTACACTTATTATCACAGGGAAGATGACTGATTGAGTGGTAGGGCAACGGAGATGAGGGAGGAGAAAAATTGAATGATCAAATGGGCCATCATCTGTGTAACTGAGTAACAAAGGTGAAGGTAACATTATGTAGGACAGCATCCAGAGCTAATTCCCTTCTGTGTTCTCTATAATTCTGTATTTCCTCAATTGTTTTTGTATTAACAGAAGTGAAGATGACTTTATATTATACAGCATCCAGTGCAAATTCCCCACTATCTTCTCTATAATTTGGTATTTCCTTTAATGTTTTTGTGTTAACTAACGTGAAGATAACTATGTAATACAACATCCAGTGCTAATTCCCTGCTATATTCTGTATAACTTTGTATTTTCTGTATTGTTTATGGCTTTTCTGGTTAAAAAAAAATAGTAAATAAATAAATAAATAAATAAATAAATAAATAAAATCTTCCCTTATTTCAAAGAGAGTCACTAAAGAAAGTAAATCAATAAATACAAAGAAAAAAGGAAGTACCTAATATAGAAGGCAAGATTACTTAGAATTTAAAAAGTAAAGGAAATATTAGTTCTCAAGTGCCCTCAACGTACACGTAGTAACTGTTAGAGTACATGTGTAAACTTACTGTGACTGTTACTATTAATCTTGATTTGTCAACTTCACCGGAGTAAGAAACACCTAGCAGTGATCACTAAAGCACACTCCCATGCCTGCGTGGGTCATGGAACAGGGACCTGAGGACTCATCCCCAGTTTCTAGCTTGCTCCTTTCCTTTCCAGTAACATTCCGCTCTGCGTCCTGGCTGCCGTGGACTTGGTAGCTTTGTCCCACCATGCCCTTCCCTCACGATGTTCCCACCTTGTAGCCTGCTTACCATGGACTGAATTCTCTTAAAATGTGAGCCAAATTAAACTTCTCCTTTAAGTTGTGAGTGTTGGGTACGGTGTCCAGCAACAGGAAAACAGATTAATACAGAAAACCCATGCCAGAGATGTAGGGGTTTTGCTGTAACTATGAGGTTTAAAAGCTTTTGAAACTGTTTCGTATAAGAATTTTAGCAATATTTGGGGATGTAGGCTGATGAAGACTTAGAATACAGTAAGTAGAACCTGACGGAGAATTTCAGTCAATACTCAGGAGACCAGAACCTTGACAGGAAAGTGGACACTAAAGGGGTGGACTAGATGTTTTAGTTGGGAGCGAGGACTTTATTGGCAACTATACTAAAGGTCATGTGTTCTACACTCTGACAGAAAATGTTACCTGTATTTTGCCCATATCCTGGGACTTTGTGAGAGATGAAGATTAGGGCGATGGACTAATCTGGTGCAGAAAATTCCAAATCAGCCCAACACTCAGGCTGTGGCATTGATACTGCTGGCTGCTTTTGGCCAGATTTACACGATAACTGGAGGCAAAAGGAAGAGCAGCAAATTATGAAAACCTGAAATTTTGGCCCAGAAGTAACCATATGAAAGTTAAGGCCAAAGAGGAATGGCTACTAATGAGACTTGCACCAGTAAAAATAAACCAGTACTTCGGGCAGGGCCAAGAAGGATGACGCCTGGGGGGGCATCTAAGGGTTAATGAGCCCCAACCCAGCAGTGCCAAAGCGTCAACTTTTGACTTTCAGAAGAGTTCCTAGAGCCCTGCTCAAGAAGGGCATGCCTTCCCCGCCAGAAAAACCCAAAAAAAAACAAAAAGGCTTCCTAGGGAATTGATTCCCTAAGATTCATTTCATTGTTCGTAGCCACCCATGTCCCTACTATATATTCATGATCCAAGGGACCTGCCTACTGCTTCTGCTGACAGCAGACCTCAACATCAGTCATATGATACTGGCTTTACTGGCATGCTGAATGCAAAAATTGTGGTATCCAGGAGGCTTCTACCCAGATCTAAGAGGAAAGCCTGGTAGACCAGGCAAGAAGCACCTGAGAAGCCAGTACTTGAAGCTATGGGAGTATAGCCAAAGGTATATTGTAAACCCTAGAAAATCAAAGATGCCAGGAATATGGACTATCAGACAAGAAAAACTGCTGGCTGTGAGTGCCGTCAGGTAAAGGGAGAAGCCTTCCGAGCTGTAAGCAGCAACATCAGAAGGGTGAGCCCTTTGGAGCTCATGTGCCCTGATGCCAAATACAGAGTTATATACAGGATAATGTTTGCCCAGATAGGTTTTGCTCTTCCTTTGGCCCTGTTCTTTTCTATTCCCTCTACCTTTCTTATGTAACTTGTTCAGAGTCTGCCCTAGAATCTCAGGAGAGACTCAAGACTCAGACCTCTGAGAAGTTGTGGAACTGTTGAGATGTTAAGAAAGATCTTGCTTAAGGATAGTTGTTATGTTAGTTGGAATTATAAGCTTGCTATTGTCTTTATTTGGAAATTAGGTATGGTTTAAGGAGATGTGAGGTGTGACCTCTTTGTCAACTTTACCGGATAAGGAAATGCCTAGCAGATTATTGCAGGACAAGCCTCAGTGTCTGTGTGCTTCGCTGAGGCGTTACCCTGGTTGGGTAAGCTGGCACTGGTCCCTTGCTCTGCTCTGTGACACCTTCCACCAAGCTGTTTCTCTGCCCGGGAGCCTACTGACTATGGACTGAATTCTTTTAAAACATGAGCCCAATGAAACCTTTCCTTCTTTAAACTGCAAGTGTCATGAACTGTGTCCAGCAACAGGAAATTTAACTAAGGCAGTGGCAATCACTTCTTGATGTATATCAAGTAATTATATTGTATACCTTGAATATATACAATTTTTTATTTTCCAATTCTACTTCAATAAAGCTAAAAAATAAAATTTTTAAAAACAATAAAAAGGGGCCTGGGACATAGCTCAGTGGCACAAGCACCTGCCTGGCAAGCACAAGCTCCTGAGTTTGATTCTCAGTAAATAATAACAACAAAAAAAAGTGTTAAGAAGGATACTGTATTATCATTAACAAGCTAAAAGACTGACTCCAACCATAAAGTAAATTCAGCTACTCTGCTTGAAGGGATCATTTTTGTATTATAAGCCTGCTTCAAATTCAGGTTCAACAATTACTAAAACAACAAAAACACAGAAATTTTAAAGGAGAACCATACGTCTGAATACAGAGCTCAGAAATGCTTTACTTAGCACAAATGGTCAAAACTGTCCATATTTTAACTTAGAACTCAGAGCTAAAGAGAATAGTATGTTGAGAACTCAAGAGCTTCCTACCACTGGATCTTATTTACACATATTACATAGAACAAACACCCGTTTCTCCCTTGAAGGACTTGCCTGCATTCTTTTCTCTTCTTTTTCTTTTTTTTTTTTTTTTTTTTGGTCTTTTTGAGACAGTGTCTCACTATGCAGTTCAGGCTGGCCTTGAGCTCACTTTGTGGCTCAGTCTCAAAACCGCAACAATCCTCCTGCTTCAGCCTCCCAAGTGCGGGGATTACAGGAGTGTGCCACCACACCCGGCTCTGCATTCTATTTTGAGCAGAGAAAAATCACTATATCAGGGGATAGGAGAGTAGCTCAGTGGTATAGCACATGCTCAGCATGCTCAAAGCCTTGAGTGTGATCCACACCCAAAACCAAAATTTTACTACATTGTATATAGGTTTGCTCAATTAACACTATAAAGACTTACCAGATTTCTAAATGAGGTAAAATATTCTTAACCCAGTGTTTTATTTTATTCACAATTTTTCTACTTACAAAGTCTTGACGTATATCATTGAAGTCTTTGCCATATTTTTCCAATGCCTCTTCAAATAAGCTAGCTTCAGAGGCTGACCATTCTTCCATTTCGTCTCTGCATAAAACAGGTCCTCCAAGTGGAACTAAGACACTAATCGCACTGCTCAAGTCATAGCCATGTCTGTATAATGTGTCCATAGCATGAAACTGGAGAAACAAAAAACGAGTAAGAAATGTTGAACAGATATGCATACTTACCTGAATATTTAGAAAGAAAAACATCTCCGTATATAATAACAACAAAATTAGTACTTTTTAAATTAAGAAGACACATTACCAAATAAGTATTTAAAATCTCATTTGTTGCTTTAAAAACATGTTGACTTGTTCCAGATGTGGTGGTGCATGCCTATAATTCCATCTATTTGAAAGACTGAACTGATCTCACAAGTTCAAGGCCAGCCTGGGCCACTTAGCAAGACTCTGTCTCAAAAACAGGCTAAAGAAAGATATAGTTCAGCAGTAGGATGCTTGGGTGGCATCTGCATGGCCCGGGATTTAATCCCCAATACTAGCAAAAGGGGTTGGCATAGAATGTGAAAATGTTGATTTGTACTCTTTTAAGGGTATGTTTGCCTAACTTACTTACTTCAGTTATTGTATAAAGTTCACATAGCTTTCTCTGGCTAGGGAAAAACATAATGAATCAGAGTGAGAAAAAATATTCTAGGGTTAGAATAAGAGAATAAGAAGAAGAAATGGAAAGAAACCAATGGACTGGAATATGATACTTCAGGCAGAACAATTATATATCCATGTTTCCATATTAAACAGGCAAAACCAAAGTATATATCCAGGTTAACTAAACTGATAACCTCACAGATTTTGGAAGATGAAGAACAGATGACCAGGTTTGGTTATCAAAGCTGGGTAGGTGTGTTTCCTACACGTTTCAACCAAGAGTGATTTGAAAAAAGGAGAGACAGATTAGTAAACACGATAATTTGGTGCTTATAATCAGTTATTTATTTTCTTTTTGCAAAAGCACCTCAGGTCTAACTTACTTAAAAAGCATTTTTCTTCACTCATATCAATAAATAAAGTAGGTTCAAAAACTTCAAGCTTTAAAATTTTTTGATGGTTTTTATACTGGAGAGAAAGAAATTCATTCATAACATCTACGTACACTTTCTACGGCAGGAAAAGCACAAAACAGGACAATCAGCTGCATACACACATGGGTTTTCCAGACTGGCTGGCAAGATGAGTCAATCTTTGCCCAAAGGAGAACTAGCCCTCTTCTCATCCCTTCCCATCCAGACTTTCTAACACATGAACCCAATCTTCCATCTTTTACACAAAATACCTTTACTATTTATTAATAATTTCAGATGAAATACCTTCACTTGTATACAACAATTAAGTCTCTTAAAAATTACTATTGAGGGCTGGGGATATAGCTCAGTGGAATAAGCGCTTGCCTAACAAGCACAGGGTCCTGTGTTCGATCCCCAGTACCGCAAAAAAAAAAAAAAAAAAAAAATTACTATTGAAATGATTCCTGAATATGTGGCAGCAACTGTGGAAAGTTCCCTACTTGTATAAGAACATACAATAAATTCAAATATCAACTAGTACATATAAAAAGAAAAATTATTAGCCAACTGTACACTAACAGTATGTACTTACAATGAATAAGAGAGTGTGACTCTATTGGCAGGGCTAATGCTGTATTAGGAATATGCAAACGAGTTTAGAAATAGTAACTAACTGCTCTGACTAGAGTTGGCATCTTACTTATACCACTGGATTCCATTAATCAAAATCCAAGCAGAGATTTCATTATCTCTTTCCTAGTTATAATCACCAAGCCCACTAACCAGGTACAGTCTTGCTGCATTGTGTGCCACAGTCATGGAACAGTAACTTCTAAGTAAATTTCTTCTCACTCTTTTTTTAGCAGCGGGGTGGAGAATAGGGGGTGGGTGGAGCACAGGTATGCATCAGGGTCTCACTACATAGTTCAAACTGGGCCAAAACTCCGTATGTATAGCCATAGATGGCCTTAAACTCACTGCAGTTCTGACTCAGCTGCCTGAGTGCTGGGATTATAGTTGTGCACCACCACACCGGGCTGCCCACCCTTGTACAGCAGGGCTTATAAAAATCTCAGTCAAGAACTGATCTTGATTCCTTGCTTGTGCCCCACAAATTACATTACCAACTGAAGTCTGCTTCTCTAGCTAAACTCAATAATTAGACTCAGCAGTTCAGCATCGGTGCAGCATTTACTCTCATATCCTTCTGTATCACCTCTGAAACTAATTAGTTTCTTAGTAACCGATCTACAAAAAGGATGAGAATAATTTAAAGATCCCTTCAGTTAACAATATCCCTATCATCATTATTTTATAACTTCCTAAATTTATAAGTGACAACAAAACTAAAAGACTGAGCTGGGTGTAGTGATAAACAGCTATAATCCTAGCACTTGGGAAGCTAAGGCAGGAGAACTGAAGCGAGTTCAAGGCCAACCTGAACTACATAGCAAGCCCTTGTCTCAAAAAAAGCACAATGCAAGCAAATAAACAAAACTCCAAGATTACTATTTTCAAAATTCGGTAATACAAATTAACCAATGATGAAATTTCTCAAGATAAAAGTAATTTTTATAATTAACAGAAATCAAAAGACACAGAATTAAATGCATTTGTCTCACCAACTACTCAAAACCTCTATGCGCACCAACTACTCAACTACTCAAAACTACTCAAACACCAACTACTCAAAACCTCTCAAGCCCACACTTAAACCACAGCCTAAAGCAGAGAGCAGTACCATCCCATAGGGTAGAAAGTGAACACCTGATCAGGCTTGTGCACTGTGGGATTCCTAGGGCAGAACTCTGTTGAGATCAATGATAACAATGCAAGGTGCAGAGAATCACATGATTTGCTAGAAGCCTATATTAATCCCATCTTCTTGACAAAGATAGATGTTTCTTTTAAACAAATTTTTATGCAGTCTAAACCTACTCTTTTTTAAAGCTTTAAATGGTCAAGCACAGTGACACATGCCTTAATCCCACCACTTGGGTGGCAGAGGCAGGAGGATAGACTGGCTTGAACTACATAGTGAGTTGAATGCTGCCTAAACTGCACAGCAAAACCTTGCCTCCAAAGAAAAAAGCTTGTAAGTAAAACATGAATCTTAATTTCTACCACATATGAGACAATATCCAATAAAGTGGAAAAAAGGGACATACTATGAAAGAACAAAGTTCTATGATATATAACCAACAACTTAAGAGTCACCACTAAGATCTTAACAATTTAAAGATACAGACAAGTTAAAATACACAAAAACTAATCAACGGTGAATAGAGTCAGAATATTGGCTGGCAAGGGGCATGAGGAATATGTTTAGGATACTAATTATCTAAATTTGATATCTGCACAAGTAAATTTATAAAATGTACAACAAAGTAGAAGACATTCATTACTATATATATATCTCAATTTAAAATAAAAAATTTAATAAGCATAAAACCTCTAGTCTTCCCTCCAAATACTTTGCAAAAATACCATCTTTCCAATAGAGATACACACATTGCAGGATCCATTCAAATCTAAATTTTAAAACTCATCACCCAGCACAAGCTGTTCTCTCTGCCAATAAGTGGTGAAGGTGTTGTCACATTTCATCTCATTCATAACAGATGGAGATGACAAACAGAAGTATTTTAAGAGGAAGACTGACAAGGAACTCTTGGCAGTGGAATTCTCATCTTTTGTTCATTAAGCCAGAGTCACACTACGGTAAACTGGATTGTTCAGCAAATCCTCCCTCCCTCCCTGGACCTACTGACTGATGTGGGGCTTGCCCGAGCAACTTGATTGGCCAGCAGGATATTAAGACAGGTGACCTTCACAGAGCTTTGGCATGTGCTTGTGTGTCTGGTCTTTCCCTCTCGTGGTGACTGTTGTACACATAGGTGAGAGCGACACGGAGCAAATTCAGACCCAACATGCAGCTTGGCACTTACATCCGCTCAGACAGAGTACTTTACCAGAACCTTTGACAATCTGCAGATGAGCGTCTGAGAAACCAATGTTTGTTGTTACCACCCCCAGAAACTTGAGGCAGTGTAATAGATTTCTCCCTTTAAGAACTTCAATCTTCCAGTCTTACATCTGGTAATCTGGGCAACTTCACTGAAGATAACATACGTAATGTTGTACTATAACAGCCACTGTTAATTCCTATCATTTTGTTTTGAAATCTTGTATCATTTTTAATGTTCTTGCTTTGTTTTATGTCTGTGATGTTGGTAGTTTCCTATTGTTTTTTTTATCCTTTTACTATTCTCTTTAAAATTAAAAAAATAAAAGAAGAAGAGAGAACTTACCTACCTGCTACCAGTACGACACACACACAGGCCTCCTCCCCTTGGTTTTCTGTGTAATTGTGTTATGGTGTGTCTGCATGTCCCCCAAATCCTCCTGCAGTGATGGGGCTGGCTTTTAGGGTTTGACTGATTATGGCTGTGAGAGCTACACCTGCCCTGGGGTGGGCAGTTTGTGTACATAAGGGGACAAAAGAGGCTGCTTGCCGCCACTCCTCCCCTTTGCTCGTTTTTTTGGCTGTGTTCTGCTGCCATGAAGTGTTGTCCTCTGCTGTGTGCCACTCTGCCTCAGAATCAGCCAAGTTAAGGTTTCAAGACTGAAACCTCCACAAACTGTAAGCTAAATAAACCTTCCCTTCCTTCATTTTGGGTGTTGGGTATTTTGTCTCAGCAACGAGAGAAAAGTAACCAAAACAAATTATCTCAATTTAATTTAAGAAAGTCACTGCTCCAAGTTATTTCTGGGTAGTCTACACTTAACCATGCAAGATGCGACACCTCTGACCAGACAGAGACAATCCTCCAGCATGCCCCATGGAGTCAGTCGAGGGCCGCATTCAGACTGCATCACAGGCTACCTTGTCTTGATAGCCAATTTGCCCCTTAATCACTTCTCTAACAGGTGTTAAACCCACAGGCACGTCCTAATAAATTTCTTGCATAAAAAGCACCCTTAGAATCTGCTTCCCGAGGACCCAACCTGTCACAGGTAGCACTGTTATGACTGTGCCTAATTAATACACATGTATATGTTCAATACTAACTACTGACTGATTTGATCAGAAATAATTTCATAAAAGCTTTACATTTATAATCTTAGCACAAATTCGAGCATGCAAAATATCTCATCTACTTAAACATTATTGAGCATAAAGTTTTTCTCCAAGCAGAAAGTGAGTGAATATAAACTCTCAAGATTAAACCCTAAAACTATGATCAAGGCAAAATTTTTGTATCTCAAAAAAGAAGTATGGCCGACCTGATGAGACAGCATTACATTACAGCACTACATTCCTGTGATTACAGCATTCTGGGAGCACCAGGCAGGAAGCTCACAATTTCCAGCCTACTCTGGGAAACTTAGCAAGACCCTGCCTCAAAATAAAAAATACAAAAAGGACTGGGGGGCATTGCTCAGTGTGAAGGTCCTCCCAATCTTGAGAGAGAGGAGAGAGGGAGGGAGGGAGGGAAGGAGGGGGAGGGAGGGGGAGAGAGAGAGAGAGGGGAGGGAGAGAGCGCACACGCGTGCGCGCACACACACACACAGAAAAGAAAAAGCTTTAAAAACAAAAAAACTTTCAATTTCACTTCAAAATACTGGAAGAATCATATTCCAGGTCTGAAGAGAAAATGCAATACACATTTCTAAACCACCCTCCCCTGCTCAGGGCAACTGATAAAAGTTTACAAACTTCATCTCACCTTGGAAATTAACTCACAGTTCAAATAAAAAATTGTAAGGTAAATTAGGAGATACTTAGGGCAAACAATAATGAAAATATGTAAAGACAGTTGCACTGAAGTTGGCAGAAGGGCATTCACAATTAGAAGTTTTTATAATGGAAAAGACAAATGAAAATTAAATTTGCCAGCCAAAAAATGGTCTTAAAAGCTAAAAAATAGTACTGGAGTAAGCCTGAAAGAAGAATAGAAGAAAACATACGAAATAAATTAAATAAAAAACAGGATAAAAAATTAAACTTTAATTTCACTGTTTCAGAAAACTAATAGCCAGGAGTGGTAGGTGCACATCTATAATTCCAGCAACCAGTTGGCTCAGGCAGGAGAACTGTTGTGAGTCTGAGCCCAGCATGGGCTACAAGTAAGTGAGTTCAAGGCTAGCCTGAACTGCATAGTGAAACCTTGACCCAAAAGACAAAACAAAACAAATAAACAAGAAACCTGTGGTAAAAGTATCACGAAAAAAAAAAAAAAAACACAGAATAACAAAAAAACCAGAACAATAAAACCGAGATGATACACATAAAACTGCCATGGGCATGAAGAACTACAAAGTCAGACTAAGGAAACATTTAGGAATGAAGGAGATTATGGAGAATTGGCAACTAAATGTCCTAAATTATTCACAGGGAAACCTGAGCCAGAATTTTTTTTTTCTTGTACTCTGTAAGGGCATTACTGGGATAGTTAGTAAACCTGAGTAAAGCTTTGTACGTTACACTACTGTAACAATTTTTTTAATGTGGTTATTATAACAAAGCCAATTTACTGATCTGTGATAACTGCATCATGCTTATTTTTTATGAAACACCCCCACAAATAGCAATAAAGGGATGCTCATTCTGAAACTACTCTCCAACTGGTCAGAAGCAGTAATATATATATATGATCGGTTCTAGTACTGCACATCTGTCATCCCAGAACTTGGGAAGCTGAGGCAGAAGGATCACCAGGCTTCAAGGCAAACCTGAGCTATATACTGAGTTCAAAATTGGCACGGACTACATAGTAAGACCCTCCTCAGAAACAGACAAACACAAAATTTCTGTACAGTGTCAAAGTTTATGGGAAGCCATTATATATTTTGGACAAAGCTCTGCCTGTCCAACAGTCCTAGTAAGCCAGAATGCAGTCACTTCTGCTAAGTACAACTAATTAAACTAAAGAGGAGGTTCACATTCATCACGCAGGGCGGCCCAGCTACCTGGGCAGAAGGCAAACACCTCTTCTGGAACCCCATGAGGAACGTAACTTTGGAAATGCGTCTTGTTCCCTGCCTGTGTGTGTTCAGCCCGTCCACCCATAAAGCCAGCCTCTGCTTCTCCGCACAGTCTACCTTACAAATGGAGGTGATGCTACTTCTAGAAAGGTAAATAAAAGCCAATCTTATAATTTGCTGTAATTTTGTCTTTTTTTGCTTCTTCACAATAGACATAAAGAATGATGAAAAAAGCAGTAAAATGGTGACAATTGGTCAATCTAGTAGATGGGAACACAGGAAGTCCCTGTACTATTTTTATATTGTATCAAAACACCAAGACAGTAAGTTTTAAGAAATTATAACCACATGCTATCATCTCGCATTTATAAATCCAAATCTCTTCAACAATAAACCCAGACAAAGTTATTAAAATTTTTTCATTGTATTTGTTCAAGTTCAAATCTACAGCAATTGTCTGAGGCTCCCTATATTAGTATTGAATCTGTGAGGGAAGTGAGGAAGGCACAGTATTCATCCCCCTCAAAAGCACTCATTTACTCTTAAACTTGACAAGATGGACAAGTAGATAAGACCAAAGAGAAAAAGTGTGGCTAATGGAGACTACTGTTGCCTTTGTGCCTTACTTAGCAGGAAGAAAAATTTCATGTTTCCTATTTCTTGATGAACTGGTAGACCATTAATACTAACTTCATAGTTTGGAAATGTGAATAACATCATAAATTGTAGCAGAATTAGTTTTTTAAAGTTACAGAAATTCTCATTTTATCAATTTTTATGTTCATTTTGAAGTCTAGATTTCATGTTAATACCTACACTATTAAATCAAAAGATTTATATATTCTATATGCCTCCTAAACTGTCCTCAAATCAGACACAGTAGTACATGCCTGTAACCCCAGCACTCAGAAGGCTGAGATAGGAGGATGGCTGGGAGTTCCAGGCCAACCTGGGCTACAAAGCAAGACCCTCTCTCAAAATACCAAAATAAATAAATAAACGAACCTCAAATTCCCAGTACCCTCAAAGCTCTAAATGAAATGTGTGCTTTTAATAGGACTCATAAATGAACACAATGAAGTACACGACTAATGCCAACATTTCTACAAACTTGCTAAGTCAATATTGCTGATGGAATCAGTATGCCCTTAGGAAAACAGGTAGTTTTTTGTAAAGTATTCTCAATGGGAAAAAATTTTATTGTAAACGTATAGTTTGTTTCCAGGGAAAGATAATCATGGCAAGGAAAAAGCATGTTCAATCCTTAAACCTTTGTGTCATTTCCAGGTCAATTACATTAAAAGGCATGGCTAACCATTACGAACAACTACATTCTTGATAATCTCCTGTAACAACAGAAATATGGCAAGATGAAACTTCTTAGATAATCAGTAAAGGTATACAATCAGAGTCAACAAAGATTAGGTCAAAAAAATCAAGTTCACCACTGTCATCATCACCTTCCCAACAACAGCCCAGCATGGTGGTGCACACCTGTAACTGAGCTCCTGAACTCTAAACCCCACAAAGTAACTCATTTGATCCCAAGTTAAAGCCACATGGGAGCATTGAGGCCAGCTTGTCCACAGCTGGAAAGGAGGTAACAGAAGTCTGTTTCAAAATGCGGGGGCGCCGCCTGCTTTCTTTCCCAGAGTGTGACTGCAAGAGACAGGAGAGGCCAATGCTTGTGATCATCACTCAGGGACAGTCCAAGGCACGCTCTGGCTGCCCTCACTCTCGGGATCACCGGAGTTCATCAAGCTCCATACTCTTCTGATACAGGGACCAGCAGCAACTTACCAAGTATGTCTGCATCCCCTTTGCTACCCACCTACAACCCTCTAGGGGCAGGACAAGTAGACCGCACCATTATGACCACTACCGTGGGTGAGGGCACTCAGACACGGGTAGGTAACGAAACGCGTACAGTTATAAAATCCATAAGCTATAGGTTCCTGGGGCGGCAGAGACCATGTGATCACAAAATTGCATCATGTATGCCGCTGTCACAGCAGCACTATAAACACTAGGCAAAACAACTAAAAGCAGCTCTGATGGAGAATGCAGCATGCCACATACATCAATGGACCTTCAGTCAGCATTAAAAAGAAAGTAACAAAATTCTGAGAAATGGTCCAACACAGACGAGCCTTGAAGACATGCCAGGTGAAATGCAGCAGTGATGAGAAGCCAAGTATTACATGGTTCCACCTCTGTGAGGAACTGGAGCAGTCACATTCAGGGACAGAAAGTGCAGTGGCAGTTGCTGGGGGTGGGGGTGGGAAGAGGGTGGCAGGAAGGAAAACAGTGTTTAACAGATAGGGGACATGAAGCTCCGGAGAGATGGCACAGATGACAGCACACTGGAAGTCGACCTCACGTACTTTGCCACAAAATTTAAAAAGTACATCCCTTGCTTGTATCTACAATTCATATTCTCCAAACTCTGTCTGTGCAGCTCTGGAGATACAAGCTGAGTATGGAACCTGGAAGGGTTTGAACTTGGGTTTGATGGGACCTGTTCGCTCTTTTTATGAGCACATCACAAAGCAGCTTACGGGAGACTGACGGATTAGCCGCTTTGGAAGAAGAGTGAAGCATTAGTTAACTAGCAGATGTGTGAGCACATCCAGGCAAAATGAACTGAACATGCAAAGACCCTGTTGGAGAATGCAGGCCACAGAAGCACAGGACAGAGACAGCTGCCTTGGAGCCCAAGGGCACAGTGTGCCAACAAAGGCTCCAGAGAGGCGACACCAAACCCTGTCATGTGGCTAAACGAAGATCAGGGTTTTGTCCTAAAGCAGAAGATATCACAAGCCGAGTTGTTTCTTTAGGGGGACGGGTTAGCCAGGGTCTTGCTATGTAGTTCAGTTTGACCTTAAACTCACTACATATCCCAGGCAGGCCTTAACCCCTGGCAATCCTCCTGCCTCAGCCTGAGGGCTGGGTTTACAGGTGTGCACCACCACACCTGTTCAGAGTTACATTTTTAAAAGAATAGACAGAAAACAGAACTGGAAATGTTCCAAGATGTGCCTTCTATCCTGCTGAGCAATAGTGTGACCTTCCTTGACATCAGACTTGTCATTAGGAAATCTAACACCCTGGGCCTGACTCTGCCAAGCCATTTATTTCACTGTTCTATGTCTTGAGCTCATCATCTGTACAATAGTCTATGCTAGACTTCTAGGGCTCCAAACAATGAGAAAACCTCTTTTTCTTTTATTGTACCCACACAATGATTTAACTCTCAGAGTAAAAGAGAAAAGCCAGTTCCCCAACTTCTCCAGGACAAAGGCTTTGTTCCAATAGCAAGTCACTAACAATGCTCATGACAATCCGCTCCAACCACCAAGTGCAGGCCCTCCTCTGGGCAACACTGCTGAACCTGGAATCACAGGCTAATGCCGGGACCGACTCTAGTCAGGCTCCACATGTGCAGTTCCATCACAGCCGTCTCAGTCTGTGTGACAGCGGTCATACCTAACAACACACTGTGTCAGGACGTATGTTTGTGACTAAGCAAGGCACAGCTGTGTCACTTACTAACTAGCTCAGGACTGTTTTATCCTAGAGCAGCAGTGGCGTATCTATGCCACAGCTTATTTGCTTCTCCTTTATGACAAAAGATGTTAATGTATGCGTTGTTTTTTTCTAAGCTAAAACTTCAGTATTCTGGTTTAAACACAGACTTGGCACTTTTCAATAAATGAGTGGGTCTTGGGTTGTAGTTTGGGCACTTGTCCCAAACAGGTCCATCATCACTGTCCTAGGGAATGCTGACCCTTACAGAAGGGGGCACAGATGGAGGGAGGTTAATGGAGACACTGTAAACTGATTTTTCTCCCTTTGAATAGTACAAAACATACTTATTTTAATAAAACAAGGGTCAAATCTATGAAGACGCTAAGCCTTCAATGTTTTTAACAACTATGAATCTTACATAGATTAGCAGCACTTGAAATTCATAGTTCAGTAACATTCATAACAGACCTCAGGACCTCAAAATGAGGAAGTCAGAACTAATGATGTGCAAATTGCCTGTTCCCAAACACTGCTGGTGATCTGACAAGTGCCATGAGGTTTCCTGACTAAACAAATGTTGGATTAGGAATGCTAAAAGCCCATGCAGTTCTCAGTGAAAGTCACAAGGAAAATCACCTGAGAAAGGCGGCCAGGGTTCCGGCCACGTCAGGCCATGCCCTCTACCCTCTGCAGCAGGAAGCTTTCACAGGCTGTTGGTTAGCCAGGTGCAGTAGCACATGCCTGTAAAACCGGCACTCTGGAGGCTTGAGGCCAGCCTGGGCTACAAAGCAAGACCTAGTCTCAAAAAAATTTTTTAAAAAAATTTTTAAATGCTGTTGGTCACGTACGGCCACACTCCTGTTTCTATCTAGAAATACCCTTCCAGCTGTAAACAACCAAAATATAAACCCATTTTGGAACTCCTGAACTTTTACATAAAGGATTAATGCAACAATGGGGAAAACAAGACTTTTTGTTTTGTACTAAACAAGAACTCTAGTCCCTGAGAAAGGATAAACAAAGACGTTCAGCAACAGCTAAGACGACTAATGCTTTCATCACGATCTGCAGTGGTAGAGAATATACTCTTCAATACACAGAAAAATACATCATATCTGGTATAAAAAACCATGACAGACACTTCCCATTATCAGTGTGGAAAGTGTCTCAAAGAGAACACAATAGCAAAGCAATCAAACCCAACACCATACTCCAACCCCACCAGAAAAGAAACTGAAACTTTGTTATATGGAAGGAGCACTGCTCAAACAGCTTCACCTCACCAAACAAGCACCCCGCCAGGCCTCTTACAAACATCACAGGGACCAGACACATGAAATAACCTCAACTGACCCACAGGTCTGCTGTTCTGAAGCATAAAAAAGCAGACAGGGCCAACACAATGTGCGGTACAGCTGGCAGAGTGGCAAGAACCACATGAGGAAGGGAAGCGTCAACTGACCGCCAAGGGGAAAAGTAAACAGATTTAGAAGACAACAACCGCAATGCAGTCAAATCAGAAAAGAGAATCTCTTTCTAATCTAAACACACGAAACCCTGAACATGACACACAATAGAATAACCACAATACCAAGAGTTTAAAACGAGACTGCTTGGACATAAAAGTGAAAGGTTATGACCTTCTAACTAGGGGAGCATATAGATACAGACAGTATGTAGAAAATAAGCCCTATAGGAAAGCAGGCTCACCAAAACAGTGAACTCACTGCCCCCAAAGTTGCTTTTATCCCCTTTAAACCTATTCACCAAACGGTCATTCTTATTTGCCTCATCTCACAAGAACAAGTGACTTAGGAACCCATTTAACCAACTATTCAACACAAATCAACCAAGTAATCAGCACGGCTGAAAGCCAGAAAGATCTCAGGTCCCTTAATATTGCTGTAATGATTGGCTGCTCTTTCTTTATATTTTGTTTTTGGAGACAGGGTCTCCTTATTGGCCTTGAACATTGGCCTTGAACTTATGGTGACCCTCCTGCCTCAGTCTCCACAACCAGCTATAGCGGTTTATAATTGCACAAGTAGCAAAATCAAAACCTCAGAATTTCAAAAACCAATCTTACCAAGGTGATGTCTCGGGAAGCAGCAGCTGCGCTCATGTGCAGGCTCGGCTGCCTCACGGAGCTGCTGCAATCAAGGGCTCGAGCGAAGGTCCCGACAGCACTAAAGAAGCCAAACAGATGGAGAGGAAACTTTAAGCTTGGTATTTTCTTCTTTTAAAAACCTGTGAGCGCTCAATGAAAAACCGAGAAAGGCAAAACAAGATGTTGGATGTTTGAGAATCAAATGAGAAGTATTTTTTTTCTGTAAGAGTTGGTAAGGGTTGAACAATCATAACCTGGAAAACCTAGTGTTCCAAAACCTAAAACTCTGCTGACAGGATACAAGTGGAAAATTCCACGTCCTGAAGCTTTGTGTCATATACAAAATTATGCAAAACATTGCAAAGTCACCTTCAGCTACATGAAGAAGCTATACATGAAACATACACAGTTTGCTCATTTAGCCTGAAGGTATCTAATTATGTATATGCACATATTCCAAAGTCCAAAGACTGAAATCTGAAACACTTCTGGTCCCAAGCATTTTAGAGGGACATGATCCTGTAATTGACAAGTCAATTTACTATCTATCACTAAATCAAGAAAACATAACCTGTATGGACGTAAAGGAGGAAAGGGAAAACCTATTACAAAAGGCCACTGAGTAAATCATTCAGTAATCAAATTTTGCTCAAAAAACTGCAAGTTATGACCCCCTTTCCTTAATTATGAAACCCCAGTAACGTCTTTTTCCTTAGCATGAGATAACATTAATTAGCAACCCCTTCTTATGAGCACTCGTTACATAATAGACTTCTATAAAATCCCATTTTAAAGGGAAGGCAATTTACACAATGCTAATTTTCACTTACAGCAATCCGGAAGGCTCCCCACCATGTGCAGCAGCTCCTCACCCTCAAGAGGCGCAGCACATGAGTCGCTGCTTATTGTTTGCATTGTAGCTGAGGAGATTATTTTTAGTGTTTTAACTAAAGTAACACATACACAAAAAACTACCACCGAGTCCCAGACTCGTGTCCCTTTGTGATTTTCACTCTCAGTTTCCCTCCCAAGAGGAACCCCTAATCTGAAATCTAACGCCATGTACTAGTTTTGCTCATGTTAATATTTTTTTGCTCACATAATACAGATGCTATTTTTTAATGTTCAGCTTCCTTAGATTAAAATTATGTTTCCATGTTGTCAAACGGAGCCATACTCACTTCCCTTGCTATGGGGCGTTCTTTTCAGCACTCTCCATCCCAACCCATACCGTTGATCAACAGTACATGCCATTTCCACATGAATGACGCCACAAATGCCCACTGACCACATACCTTCTGGTGCACAGGCGTATGTACTGCAATGGGTATAACTTTAGAAGTGAAACTTAAGGGATGTGCATTGAATGACAGTACAGTAGATGCCTGAAATTTGTAGGGTTACATTCCTAGAGCACCAGTGAACTGCAAAAAACCTCGAATTTCAGATATGGTGAGAAAAATTGGCTACTTGCAAACCGTCTGCCAAAAAAGCAACTGTGGAGGATATTGGAAGTTTCTGTGAAATTGTGGGGGGTTTCTGTGAACAATTATTAGTTAAATTCTAAAGAAAATTTTGAGAAAGACTGCAGCCATGAACTCTGAACCACAATTCCATGGAGATACTGTAAACAGCTTGCCAAGCAGCTAAACTAGCGCACAGGCCCACACGCTGGGTATGAGAAGGCCGGGTGCTCCGTACCTTCACTACTGCTTGGCACTTAGAAGTTCAGCCTTTCCAGAGAGGCACATGCCTATAATCCCAGCACTGGCGACACTGAGGCAGGAAGACTGCCAAGAATTCAAGGCCAGCCTGGCATACTGAGGATGGTGGGCGGACAGTGGGGCTGGGGAGGAGAGTGAGTTCAAGGCCAACCTGATTTACATAGGAAGATCCTGTCTCAACACAACCCAAAGCAAATAAATAAATAAACATTGGCCTTGATCAGGTGTGGTGCCACAGGCCTGTAATCCCAACACCTGGGAGGCTGAGGGAGGAGGATCTCCAGGGGTTCACTTCAGCCTGTGCTACATAGTGAGTTCAAAGCCAGCCCCACCTATGTAGTGAAACTCTGTATCCAAAAACAAAACAAACAAAATTGGCCTTAATTTATATTTATAAGATTATTTTTTAAAACAAATACTGGGGGTAAAAAATACAAAATATATGTCTACCTTACAACCCTCATTCTAGCTTCAAAGGAAAAGAAAATATATCCGGCTGGGGGTATAGCTCAGTGGCATGAGCGCTTGCCTAGCAAGCGCAAGGTCCTGAGTTCAATCCCCGGTACCGGAAAAAAAAAAAAAAGAAAAGAAAAGAAAATATATCCTTGGCAATCACAAAAAGGAAAAAAAACAATGTAAATTAAATTTTAAAACTTCAATATCCCTAAGCAATTTATGATTTAGAAACTTTTGTTGAGAGGCTGGGGATATAGTTTGGTGGCATGAGCACCTGCCTGGCCAAGTGTAAGGTCCTGAGTTTGATTCCAGGTACCAAAAAAAAAAACCTTTCTTTGGAGTCTCTAGGCCAGGGCTTCCCCCTGTGGTTCATTTCTATTCCTCAGTCTTCAGAAACCAAAATTCTGCCTCACTTGTTCTCAAGCCACGAACAGAACTAGCCAGAATAAAAGCTCTCAGGGGCGAGCCTGGGCTCTGCTTGCTGGCTCCTGCCATCAATGCCGAGCGTGTGGTTTAACCCACCACTTGGTGGTTGGGCACGGGACCTCTCGCCGTGGAACTCCCACTACCTATGGGGTACGGCCTTCCACAGTGACCATCTCTACAAAGGGGACTGTCCAAGGATCAGTTAAGACTGTTTTTCCCTTTGGATTATTAAAAAAGTTCACTAGAAAAATATTCTATTTAAAATCTTTGCACCTATTGTCCAGATCTGATTGTAATAGTTTGCTATGCCTGATGACGGGGGGCTTGTCTCAGTATACAGTACAGACTGGCCTTGAACTTGCAGCAGTCCTCCTTGCCTCAGTCTCCAGAGAACTGAGATTACAAGGTGAGCCACTGCATCCTGCCCTGGTGCATTTTTAAAGTACAAAATTATCAATTTTATTAGAGCCCGAATACATACATACATCCAAGATTAAATATTCATGAAAGTCATTTTATAAATGTATGTCCATTAACAATAAAGCACTGTTTTACACAATGTAAAAGTTTCTAAATGATCACATTTTATGCACATAAATCATACTGTATGTACCTTCATTAAGCAATACTTTAAAGATTTATCTCTGCTACATAGAGCGCTAATCTACTCATTTTAATTGCTGTAAGTAATATCCCATTGTGTGAGTATAACTCAATTCTGTCAGCAGCAGCTTCCTGAAGCACTTTTGGGGTTTTTTTTTCCAATTTATCCACCATTATATTACGATAACCTCACTTGCACTCTGCTTTCTTGCACCTTTCCCCATGAGAATGATTTACTTTTACTAGTGAGAAAATAAAAATAAAATTCCCATTCACTTTAATAAGAAAAGGGGAGGGGAAAAAATGCCAGCCTGAACGCTCTCGAAGGAAAGCCCAAGGCTTAGCATGAGGTCTTATGCATGTGTGAGAAGAACCTAACCTACACACTTCTGCTGGTACATTCAGTCTAGGAAAGCCCTGTCCAAAGTAAAGGAAATCATCCAATATGTGGTACTGAGATGTGGTATTTCTTCATTATATATTTCTGTTTTCATTTAAAACTGAGCCAGACCAGGTGTAGTGGCACACACCTGTAATCCCAGCACTCAGGAAGCTAAGGCAGGAGGATCACTGAAGCCAGCCTGGGCTACCAAGTGAGTTCAAAGCCAGCGTGAACTGCACAGTGAGACACTGTTTCAAAATGACAACAAACAAAATCAACAACAAGATACACTGATATTGATAACAAATTCTACTTTTAGGAAGTGATACGACACATTAAGCTTTCTTTCATAACTAGAAAAGGAATAATATAACCAAGCCAGGGGTTGACTACAAAGAATGAGAAAAAATATATATATGTATGTGTGTGTGTGTGTGTGTGTGTGTGTGTGTGTGTGTGTAAATTATATCATAAAAAAATATCTCTGGATTCACTAATTCCATACTTACCGTGCTACAACTAAAAACTGGTCAATTTGTCGGTCTGTTAGTGGGCTATTTGGATCCCAAACTTTCACCTCCAATTTTGACTGTTCCCTCTCGTCTGATTCTCCTGCCCAAGAATAAAGGAAATGGAACACTGTTACACAAAGCACACTGTCGCATACAGCTGATGACTACGGTCTCCACAGTACTGGAAATGCTCTAGCGTTAGGTAAGCACTCTTAGCTTTGGTGCACTCTTACAGACAGCAGATATACAAACATCTGGTAAAGTGAACACTGACGATAATACAAAAACCCAACCAGATGGAATCCACACTAGCACACGTGTCCTGAGTACCTACCTGTGTGTGAGAGGCACAAAGCGCCATGCCAAGGAGTAGGAAGATGAAATAGCAGCCCTACCGCAAGACACTTCAACTACAGTAAAATGTATCAATGTATTTGATACAAAAGAGATATCAAAGAAATGTCATAAATATGATTAGGTAAGTAATTTCAGGCTAGCTAAGAAACAACATCATGAAGGAAGCAGCAGCATTTCTACTAACAACTGATGATTATGAGCCCGGCCTGAGGGTGCACCCCCGTCATTCGATATACAGGAAACTGAGGCAGGAGGACCAAAAGTTCAAAGCCTCATGGGCAACACGGAGGCCCTGACTCAAAATAAAAAGGCTGGGAATGTAGCTCAGCATCACAGCTCCCAGGATTCACTCCGCACCACCACCAAGGAAGAAAAACAAAACCAGAAGGTATGAATATACTGCCCCGAAAAGAGGACATAAATGAAACCATGACCAAAATCATATAACATTACAATGGGCCAGAGAGAAAAACAGCACTTTTTGTCTGGAAGACACAAAGGGGGTGGAAAGATATCACTAAGAGAAAAGGGGATCTGAACATATTACTGCATAGGTTTTCTTTTCTTCTAATTTTACTTACTGTTTTAAAAGACAGCATCTCAACAAGTTGTCAATCAGTAAGTTGCCCAGCCTGGCCGTGAACTAATGATCCACATGCCTCAGCTTCCCACGTAGCTAGGGTAACAGAAACATACCACCATGCCCAACTCACCGTGTACTGATTTTGTGAACAGATTTTATGTGGAGGTAATGAGAAGCCCTGGCTTTCCGTGAAAGGGACTTAACCAGACCAAGAATAAAACCTCAAACACTGTACTTACCAGTGATACCTGACTTGCTCCACAGAGATACCTAAAGAAATCAGAAGATGAAACTCTTCTAAGAGCTCCACCTGAAGTAATGAGGGGCTGCAAGGTGACAGTGGCAACAGAGCAAAGAAAGAATATTCAGGAATGAAGCGGTGCAGTTGTAGTATAGGGCAGGTTTTTGTGAGCTGCATCAAGAGTGGCATTAACAGAAAGAAAGCACGCAAACAGGAGGGGCGGGCCACGGCAGGGCCCCAGCGTGCAGCTGCTTTCTGCGGTGCATCTCACGAGGAGGTGCAACCACTGGGGGCAGGACTGACGACACAACAAAGCGCAGTAACTGAAAACAGACTTGTGGGTCAACTGGAATTCTGCTTTGTAGCTTTGGGTTCTACTAGGCTAGAACTCCCGACGGGAGTAACTGGTTTGGGCTTTGTTTTGATTCTGATCACTGCATCTGTAAACACCCAAGAGGATGCCTCATACTAAGGGACATCACAAAAAATTGCCTGACTGACAAACCCAGGCTACGGGACTCATGGGGGCGGAGCATGTAGCTATCGATAAAACAGGAGAGGATAGAATTAGGTCCACCGCGCCTGCAGCCCCCAAGTTACCCAGTGCTATCGGGCTAGACAGCTTGCTTAAAGGCAGGCAAGGCAGGCAGCTGCCACTCCCAACCCAAAACAGCACAAGCAGGGAGCAGGACCTAACAAACGTGAAAGGATTTCAAGTTCATACCTTTGTTTACCGTTACACTCTTCGCATCTTAACAAAAATACATTTTACATAGATAACAAAGGTAAGAAAGGTACTAATGACAAAGTAACTATACAGCGGCTGGGAGGACAGCTCACTGATACGGACCTTGAATGCCATGCCTAAGGTCCTGGGTTCAATCTCAACCCAGGGAAAGAATAAGCAAATAACTGTAGGGCCGGGGGCCTGCCTGGCAAGCACACGTGTGAAGTTCAAGTCTTAGGACCACACACACACAGAAAATAAATATACCTTTCATAAATAAATAAATCTTCTGAAGTGCTAGTCAGGACTTAGCCACTTCTATTATATTCTGCAGAATTTTAAGAGTGAGGCTGCTATTTATTATTCAAATTTGAGACGAACTGAAAAATTTCGGTTCCACCTACAGATTCTATTGCACATAGCAAACATAGATTAGGGTAAGAATTCTAAGTGACTTCACTACACACAGTAATAAACGCTCCTAGACGCCCTCACACTAATACCGAAAATATAGACAATGCCAGAGAACAAAAACAAGAGAATATAGAAATATTCTGTATGAAATACTTGTACTCTATATTACATAAACATCTCATTTTGGATTCAACAAACAATGTTATTTGTATCGCAGTCTGATCACAACTCACTTATAATTCACATAAGCAGCAGGCAATCTCGGGGAACAGCCCCTGACAGGAGTCAGGCATCCCATGCTCTGGGTATGTCTACTCAGGCCAGTGTAATAATCTCACGTCTCTGTCCATTTATTATTAATCAGGACAATTCCAACATCATCGAGAAATTCAGCCCAAAAAGGTCTCTCTAAAAAAAGAAAAATCTTTCTGATCTCTAAATTCCAGAAATGTATTTCCCAACTAATTTTACTGTATATTTTTGCTTTCTATTTTTGATTGATAGATGCAGGAAGAAATTCAGATCTAGAAATGATTTTAAATGTTAGTCCTAATCCTCCCCTGGCTATAATACTTAAGGGAAATATTAAGAAAATTCTGACAAGTACTTCTTCAGTACATTCCTTAAGAGCACCTAGGGGTGTTCACATACTCTAAAGAACTGAGGCACTATCACACTGTCATCTTAGACACCGTTTCCTGAGCAAGTAAAATATTCTTTCTCCTAAATACAATTTGTTTCCTCTGTACCAGCTATTGTAGGAATATACTCCTTATGCTACATTTAATTCAGAAACACAAGGACACAATTTGTCATTATTTTTGTTCAATACTGGATTGAAAGTTCTGGTCAGTGTATTAAGATATGCGAGCCAGGGACATAGCTCAGTGGTATAGCACCTGCCTGGCACGCACAAGGTCCTGAGCTCGATTCCTGGTACTAAAAAAAAAAAGAAAAAGATATCAAAGAAATAATAGAATACAATGGCATTATAAAGACGAATATAGGAACTCCGTACCATTCCAACCCTAATAACGATGATGATGATGTAAAACATATTTGTTTATTAAGAATTAAAATTAAAGGTAGAGCTGGGCGTGGTGGTGCATGCCTGCAATCCCAGTATTCAGGAGGCTGAGGCAGAAGGATCATTGTGAATTCAAGACCAGCCTGGGCTACAAAGTGGGCTCACAGCCCGCCTGAACTGCGTAGCGAGACCCTGTCTCAAAAAGACAGAAAGAAAAAGAACGAAGAAACACACACAACAAACAAAAATACTAAAGTTTAAAAAAAAAAAATAAGGGCTAGCTAGGGATACAGTTCAGTGTGTTCCTAGGTTTGATTTCCAGTGCTACAGTAAAAAAAAAAAAGAAAAGCTCCTATTAAAAAAAAGAATTTTACAAGTGGACAAAATGATTTTAATAATCTATAACTCAAACAGCGTATTATCAAAACAAAAAAGGATTAAGCTGAATGGGATTGTAATACAGAGCAATGACGCAAACTGTTAGGGCGGGACCGCAGCTCGGCTCAAGGCCTTGGCTCAGACAGGAGCACCACGGAAAAGGAGTTGATCACAAGTGCAGAAATAGACTAGAGGGTCTAAAAGTAAACAGTTGACATTTTAGGTATTACTGTGATTGTGTAAATGTCAGCTAACACTTGTTCAACACTTACCAATGCACTGGGATGTCTGGCAGCATCCCAGGTCTCCTCTAAGAGGTGCTCATAGCATCGCTGCCACTCCCTCCACCAGGGGTCCAAAACCAAAACTGCCTATTCACTGTCTAATGCCCCTTGGGAGTCGAAAATGCCCAGGGGGTGAAAACTAGTGTTCTAAGCATCTGCAATCAATTCCAGCTTGTACTGGGGGGTGGGGGGACAGGGATCAACTTCAGTATATCAGAGGTACATCCCCGGGCCTTTTTTAGGGAGACATATAATCTCACTAAACTGTCTAGGCATGACTAGAATTTGCAATCCTCCTGCCTCAGCCTCCCCAAAGCTGGGATTACAGGCATGTGCCATCACACCCAGCTTGAGGTTTTTAATTTTATTAACATCCTGTAGCGCAGATAGAAGATTTACATTTTACAAAAGTAGATGCTAGGCCAGTATCTGGGAGATGCTCATGTGGGAAAGAAGGGAGGAAAGGAGGGAGGGGGAGGAAAAGGAAAGGAAGGTGTGGAATAGCTCGGCATAAAGGCCCTTTATCCAACCCCCAGTACCCACCCCACTTCCAACAATTAAGGAAACTGGTAACTGAAGCAATGTTTTTCAAAGGATCATAATAAAACACTAGCACAATTAAATCTCCACTGACAGGCCAATCAATCCTTTACCTCCTTAAACTTTAAACCCTGGACTCAATGTTTCCTGCACTGAGATGCAGATCCTAAAGTAAGGTTCGAGTGAAATAAAAAATAGAATCCAAGGTGCAGAGGTTTGCCCCTCCTTTTCAAACACTAGAGGCCATTTCTTCACAGTTCCTTCATCTCAAAGCTTCCCCATTTGGTTTTAACAGCACAAAATGATACAGATTTTGAAGCCCCTAAATCAGCTACTACTTGCATTAGAGAAAGACCCTTCTGTAGAATTCCCACCTTCTTTTCTTAAACTCTCAACTTTTCTCTTTTGTTGGGAAGAGTCTCTTGTGAACTGACACAAGTTCTACTTCCTCTGACATCTTCATGTTTATGAACTATAAAATAGCTAGTTGCATGGGCTGGGGATATAGCTCAGTGGAATAAGTGCTTGCCTAGCAAGCGCAGGGTCCTGAGTTCGATCCCCAGTACCACCAAAAAAAAAAAAAAAAGCTAGTTCCAGTTTTCAAACATGTTAGCAAAAGATCTATTAATTCACTCTTTTCAAAGACATCTGAAACTCCCAACCACTGACAACTGTTACTGAGAGAGCAGCAGTGAGCAGCATGGTCAGGGGAAAAGTGACAGTAAGAGCTGCAAGTGTTGGGCACTGTGCTGAACGCACTGCAGAAGGTATTTCATTCCTCTGCACAATAAGCGGTGATCACCACAATCCCATGATATAGCACCACACACTACTGCTCCCTTCCTGAAGAGGAAGGAATGGGAAGCTACAAGCCTTAAATCACTTCCAAAGTTTACCCAGTTAAAGCCTATCAGACAGGTTTTACCCAAATCTGTGCAGTTAATTCCAGTTTAATAATTATAACACTTTAACAATTAAATTTCTAATGAATGGGTAAAATCCATTTCCTTCTTTAAATTATATCTTAAATTAATAATTGAAAAATCACATATGGCATCTTTTTCTATGGAAAAATCTCTAGGTGGTTTATCCAAATTTTAACACTTTCAATCTTGAGCTCTCGGGAGTTTGTTAGGTGATGGGTATCCATAAGTGAATTTTAAAATTACAAAGCAACAAAAAGGCTTTTTCACTAGGGAGAAAATGACAAGACAATCTCTCAGAGCCCACCAAGACATGCTCACAAGAAAGACAGCCTGTATGGTACTCTGGCTTAGTGCTGCTGCTGCCACCTACCCAAGACAGAGATTCCAGTTCTACAGTGCTCTACAGCCCGAGCCAATGCAACATGGGCTCTGGCCACTGGTTACAATGTATCCTTCTGAGAGTATCAAACAGTTAGTAAGCACAGACTACAGAAAGTCCTAAATATCTGCCTCTGAAGCTGGTATTTTCTTTTTTTTTTTTTTTCTTTTTTTTTTTTTGTGGTACTGGAGATCAAACTCAGGACTTTGAGCTTGCCAGGCAGGCGCTTATGCCACTGAGCTATATCCCCAGCCCCTGAACCTGGTATTTTCTATACTACATGATTTTCCTACAACCCAGTATTAAGCTACACAGGGATGTTTCTGTGATGCAAGGTCTGCTTATCAAGTGAGACTTACTGGTGATGCTGACTGGTATCTTGTCAGGGTTTGTATCTGGGTGACCCCCCAAAGCCTCGTTCACTCCGGAGGTGAGGCTTTTGGAAGGTGATCGGATAACGGAGGCTTATGGCTGGCTTCTTATTAAGAGGAGGGGAACTGGGTACAGGGGCGCATGCACACCTGTAATCCCAGCACCTGGGAAGCTGAGGCTCCAGGATCACTGCAAGTTCAAGGCCAGGCTGGGTACACAGTTAGTTCAAGACCAGTCTGAACTACACAGTGAGGCCCTGTCTCAACTCTCCCCACGCCGAAAGGGTGGGGCTGGCCAGAAGAGGCAGCCACCAACCGCAGGGCCTAGAAGCACTTCCGGCCCACCAAGCCTTGAGCAACTCTCCTCGGCTGCGCCTCTGCCACACCATCCTCCCCTGGAGCCACCCTGCTAGGAACTGAAATCTCCCTCTACAAACTGGGGGCCAAAATAAGCTTTTCCTCCTGTAATTTGCTGGTGCCTAGTTTTGTGTCCACGTAAGAAGGAAAGTGACTAAGACACGTCTCTACTTGTGCTTTTTCCCCCAAAATAAATTAAATGGGGAAAAAAAAGAGGTTCGGGGATTTTCTTGTCCGTTTGTTATTTGTTCTTCAGTACCAGGGGTTCAACCTAGCTAGGCCCTTGTACGTGGCAGGCAAGCACTCTGCCACAGAGCTGCACACCCGCCCAGAAGGGGGCTCTCCACACCTGTTCTGGTTGACTGCCTGATTATCAGAGAGAAGAACCATTTCGGATATCCTGAGGTGACAGTAAGAATCCAAAATGACCTCTTCCTTTTTTATTTTAAAAATGTATGTCATGGTGGGCCAGGGACATAGCTCAGCAGCACAGCACTTGCCTGGCAAGTACAAGGTCCTGAGTTAGATTCCCGGTGGCTAAAAAAAAAAAACAACATTTTTCTCTAAAATCTACGAATGTGACATTTTTCTTTGTTAAAGATGAATGCACACAATAAAGCCAAAAAGTTATGAACTTAAAAATAAACTTCACAAGAAATATATAAAACCTATATGACTAAAACTATATTTTTAAAAAGAACTCTCACTCCCACAATATTCAAAAGTAGCCTTCAAGAAAAGAAAACTTGCTCTGGTTAGGACTTTTCTTTCATGGCACTGGGGATTGAATTTTTTTTTTAAGAGCAGAACATATTTACTGAGAGAAAGCTTCTGTCCAAGAGAGGGACAGAAGGGGGGCCCGAGTGGGTTACCCCAAGACTCTTGTCTTTTTTAGGGACTTTTATAGAACAAAACCATGAGGTGAGGTGGGTCCAAGGTAGGGGAAAAAAATGGACAAAACTATGGTCAGCCAATAAGAATTGTTCAGGTAAAACTGATTAAACCGGGATCAAATGGGGATGCAAGTCACCACAGCCAAGGGGGCACAAATACAGAGCAGGGCTTTTCCTGTGAGAGGTCGGGTTAGGGACTCTTCAAGGTGATCCCTACCTATTTAGAATATCTGGGGATTGAATTTGGTTATGAGTTATGATCATTTGATGAGTTATCATCAAAATGTCTGCTCTCCCTGGATTAACTTACAAGTTACTGGCAACCACAGCAACAGGGCAGGGCCAGACATGGTGGCGCGTGCCTGTAATCCCAGCACTCGGGAGGCTGAGGCAGGAGGATTGTTGTGAGTTCGAGACCAGCCTGGGCTACATAGTGAGCTCAAGGCCTGCCAGAACTGCATGGCGAGACCCTGTCTCAAAAAATAAAAAATAAATAAAAATGAAGATGAGCTGGGGATGTAGCTCAGTGGGATAGGTGCCTGTCTGGCAAGAGCAAGATCCTTGGTTCGAACCCCTCTCACACAGCAACAGGGGAGAGGAGGGTCCCTGCCTCCCTGATGCTAGGGAAACCAAAGGCGAGGTCCTCTGGAAGGTACGCAGCAACGCGCGATAAGGGCACGCTGAGAAGTGAGCTCCAGCAGGGGCGAGTCCTAGGAGACACCAGTGCAGCTACCGATCCTCCAATTAAACAGTGAGGTGAAGCCCAGGGCCCCACAGGACAATGGGACCAAGGAGAAACATCTGAACTAGATACACATTCTGTTCAGCACTTTTTTTTTCCGGTACCAGGGATCGAACTCAGGACTTTGCGCTTGCCAGGCAAGCGCTTATGCCACTGAGCTATACCCCCAGCCCCCTCTGTTCAGCATTTTAATATGACCACAATCTCCCCACACAATTAGAACCCTAATGAAACCTGAAGGGAAGAAACTGACAAACTAATGATAAACTTCAACATTAAGGGGAAAAACATTTCAGATAAGTTTCTTTCCCAGGAATTTTTGAAGCACAACAATGAGGAAAACTTGCTCTACCATAAAACATATAAAAGATAGGTAAATGAGGATTTCTCACACAATGAATGCAATGTTGTGTACACTATAAAATTCAGAGCTGTCAAACCGTCTAGAAGAACGTATTAAATTAATAACACTGGTTAACAGCAGTTAAAGAGGGTTGATATGAGAGAGTACTACTTTTGGTTCCACTGTAACTGCAATTCCTGGGACATTTTACATTGGAATAAAATAAATTTTATGGTTGGAAAACAGAGAAAAGCAAGAGCATGAAGACCTCATGTCATGCTAGGTCACGAAGGGACACGAGCCCACCAAGCACTAACTGTGCAGTTCACCTGGGAGGTGCATGCAGGGTGTGGAGGGGCAGCACAGGCCAGCAGCCAGCACGCTGTAACCCCGGAACCCACAGCTCACCAGGTGCCACGGGAGACTTAACTGGGTCTGCTCCCCCTTCTGCAGAACCAGCTGACCTTTCTTGTTTTATGTAAAGTTGTGTTGTATACTATTTCATTTAAAGAAAGCATTCTCTTGCCTGAAGAAAGCACTCACAGACAGAGGACTACTGGAAGAAAACAGGATCTTAAAAGTAAACGTGCACTTGTCAACAAAGTGCAAGATCTACTACATCAATGAACATAAAGTCACATTATCTACATGTAAGGGACTGGGGATATCACTCAGTGGCAAAAGCACTTGCCTGCCAAGTGTGAGGTCCTGGGTTCCCAGGAGCCAAAAAAGAAAAAAAAAAAAAATTATCTACATGTAAAAGCTACCTGTGACAGTGAACATTAGGCACAAGCTATTAAGAGTGGTATCAGCCGCAAAATAAACCTAAAAAACTACAAGTCCTTTGTGAGGACAGTAGAACTGTAAGCGTACTACTACATGCCTAGGATTAGACTCAGTGCTCCTGAGAACACAGATCAGTAGCTCAGGCAGTCCACTATCACAGAGGTCAAGTGAGAAAAATGGTCTAAGAGATTTCATGAATAACATAGTCTCGGAATTCAAAGGAAGAGACTACAATTCAGAAGTAACCAAAAAATTCTTGGGGAAATCAGGGTTGAGACTATATATACATGTACACAAACTGACTTTCTGGTGCTTTTTGTTTTGTTTTGTTTTTTGAGACAGGGTCTCGATATCCAGTTTAGGCTGGCCTTGAGCTCACTTTCCAGCCCAGGCTGAGCTTGAGCTCACAGTGATCCTCCTGCTTCAGTCTCCCTAGTGCTGGAATTACAGGCATGCGCCACCATGCCCGGCCAGAGGGACTTTCTGAATGCTCTAAGGTAGCATACACTTGTCAAACACTCCCAGAACTGCATGTGAAAAAGGGAGGGGTTTACTGGATGTAAATAAATTAATTAAAATAAGGAAAATATTCACGTACAAATACAACTTAGAAGACAACTTGGCCTTTTCAGTAAAACTTAAAACACATGAGCCGGTGACTTAGCAACTTTCACACGTAGGAACAGATCTTCCAGTTACACCTACAAGTGCACCAGGCTGTATTAGAGACGAGGGTACTGACTGCAGCACTGTGTACAGTGTTTTAAAAACTTATTTAAAAACCAATTTTAAAATTTTAAAACCAAGTGTTTAAATGACATAGCTCAGCAGCACAAGCGCCTGCCTGGCAAGTGCAAGGTCCTGAGTTTGATTCCCAGTACAAAAAAAAAAATTAAAAACCAAGCGTGTAAATGAAGTAATATTCAGTAACCTTTTAGGTACAATGTCATTAAGTCCAATATCAAACATTAAGAAATACAAATATCCAAAGCTACTTCCGCAGGACAAGGTCACTCGCACAGACTAGGAGGTCAAGCAACCCCTCACCCTTCGTCATAAGCTAATTCACAGCAGAAAATAAAACAAACAAGAGAAACTATTGTATTAAAACCTGAAAAGACAACTGAACACAGACAGGCACCTCCTGCCCTTCATCATCGCTGACTGGTCCTGATGGCACCAAGCTCAGAATACAGCAGTGCCTCCTCCACCCACCAACATGCTGAAATGCCCAACGGTCCACAGAATCTCTCCTGAGTATCTGCTCATTTAACTTTGCAGCTTCCATTTTCTACAAGTGAAAAACGATAAAGAGACAGGAGACTCTATAAAAGACTACAAAACAAAGTACGTATTTTTAAATAATCAGAAATAACATAAAAGTGGAGGCTTTTGTGTCTAACACAAATCATTAACGCCTTTAAGGAAAAAAAAATCTAAACTTTTGTGTGGCAAGACAGTATATTTAAAAGTACTAAATTTTTTTTTTTAAATCAAGTCACGAAGTGGGAAGGAATTCTTGGAAGCACTTGTGGACAAAGGACAAATGCTTCTCCTAGTCAAGGTCCTCGCCAATGAGAAAGGGCGAGCAGCCAAGGAGGGAGGCATGAGAAAGCCCCAAAGGAGCTAGGAAACTTGGACAAGCACAATCGTAACCGTTAAAAATTAAAACATAAAACAAGAACAATGAAGCATCAGTATGTGCAGAAAGAGAGCGCGCGTGCAATCATGCAGTGACTCTAACCATCACCGTGGGTGGGGGAAGCAGCTCAGTGATGGAACACTGCCCACTATGCATAGGACCCTGGATTCCTTCCCCAGCATCACAGAAAAGGATATGCCATTTCACTTCCAGGGAGTTACACTGAAAAATCTCTACCTCACAAATATATGTATACGTTATCTGCCAGAATAATTTCTAATATCATGAAAAACTAAACATCTGTTATCAGGAAGGTAGAAAAGGAAATTTATGGTGCCCCAAGGAGATATAAGAACAATCACTAAACAGGCACTGCAAAGTCACTCTCCTTAAGGGCAGCTAGTAACCTAAAGAAGACTGAAAACAGCAGTTGCAGAACACATCCCGCACTTCACTGCTACACAAGGACAGCATTACATGGACTGTAAACCAGAGTGTAAAGAAAAAAAATATTCTCAACATTCACAGTAACTAAACACTGGCTTAGCAGGGAAGGAAAGGGCAGCCATTCATTGTCTACATAATATACTGCCTTGGGGCTGGGGATATAGCTCAGTGGAATAAGCGCCTGCCTAGCAAGCGCAGGGTCCTGAGTTCGATCCCCAGTACCACAAAAAAAAAAGTGTGTATATATATATATATATATATATATATATATATATATATATATATATAAAATATATACTGCCTTACCTGGTGTTTTGTTTTTAACAGCTGTTTTATTGGGTTTGCCAGTAGTGGGGACTGAACCCAAGGTCTTTGCATTGAGCCACACTTTTCTTACATTTTATTTTGAGACAAGGTCTCACTAAGTTGCCCAGGCTGGCTGCCATCTTTCATCCCTCCTGCCTCATCTTCCCAACTAACCGACATCAAACGCATGTGCCATTGTGCCTGGCAGTGTTAGAATTGAAAAACTACAGATTTTAATGTATGGTTCTAATTAGAAAAAGAAAACTAGGTCTCACTAGGAAGATCAATTTTTAAAATGCAAACCTTTTATATCCTTCTGGTATACACACTACCCAGGTCAGGAAATGTCAGTGTTCTTGAGACTCCATAGCCACCTGGGACACATGACTTCAAGAGTCCAGAATCTTAGGACATGAGCACAGCACAGCAAAACATAAGGTCAACACTAACAATCTGAAAGCTGTATTGTAAACTTCAGCCCTAAGAATAAGAAGTCATAAATAAGCAATTCAATATTTTTCCATGGCTATTTATTTTGTTTCTAAAATATAGACTCATTGTTTTCGAACTCTACCCCTAAAGTTACTGCTTCTTCCATATGAGGATAAAAATAATTTTTCAATTTTAAGACATAGGTTTTCAGGGGACTTGAAAACTAAGAGAAAACATACCTTCTAGGAGCATGTCTGGAATGTCTGCTTGGTATCTAGGACCCACTCTGATTTCACCTTTGTCAGCTAATAATGTTTTCATGGAGGGGTCATAGACCAGCGAGTAGAAAAAGGCATCCTGGAAGAATGACAGCAAAAACCAAGGTGAGCAATTTCTTCTTCCTCACATAAAGCAAGAAAACCAATGTTCCAGTGACGAAGACAAACTTCTGAGTGGTGAGTAACCGCATAACCTTTTAAGGAGATGACAGTATTACTGTATGTAAAATAGTGTTAAATAAAGCCAAAAGAAATAGCTTTAAATAAAAGACTATGAAGTTTTACTATGTGTTTCAGTTTGACAGAAAATCATTAACTGCTCTAAGAATTTTGAATAGCTACAAAGTTAAACCACTCAAAGGTAAACCCCTAAAATCAAGGGCTATATCTCCTAACCAATAAAATCCATACCAACTGGCAGGGATACCTTCATGGATAAGAGGCACTTTTAGCCTTCCAATGTCCCTCTCACATTTTTTTTTCAAAAAATTTAAAGGCACATGTATAACACATTTACAATGTAAGAGTTGAACTCACAAGAAATCTATCAATATCACTGTAGAAATGTAATTAAATACTAATTATGATTAAAATCCTTCCCACAGTGAAGCACACATACGAGTACAGAGATAGGCATACAAATAGAACCATCTCATGCACATCTCACACACTCCGATGATCCCTCAAAGGCCTCAAGTGCCCTGGAGGTACTAGCCTAGCGGGTAAAAATGACCAGGTCATCAGGCTTCTGATGAATTTTGTAGAGCCACGGAAATATGAACCAAGAAAGTCCTATCTTCTGCTTCCTGTGAGGATCCAGCAATCTACTGCAAAACTGTATTATACCCAGAAGGGCCTATCCCTACCATCAGCAAGGCATCAAGGCCAGCCAAGCAAGCTGCAAGAAGAGCTATCTGTCAGATTACAAAACTACTTCTTTTAGGCTTACATACTGTAATAAGGAGAGGAATAAAAAGTTATTCCAGCCAATGAAAAACTGTAGTATATTTTAACAATGTTTTACTGTCAGGAGAAAAGATTAAACAATTGTGAAAAACGAAACCAGATTACACTTTTGTGCATAGTTTAAAATGCTAAGGAGAAAAAAATAAGCACAAAAGGGCTAGGGCTACAGCTCAGCAGCACAAGTGCCTGCCTGGCAAGCGCAAGGTCCTGAGTTCAATTCCCAGTACAAAAAAAAAATGCACAAATATACAAACTATCCTTCTTAACAGACAGGATGGTCACCACAAGCTCAAGTTTTTCTCGGCTGTTTTGCTTTGTAAATATCAACAACAAAGACTATTACTTAGGAACTCCAGGTTCAAATATATTCTTAGCTATTTTTAGTTTACCACAGAAGCAACAAAAAGTGAAGAAAGGGTCTTCATTCTGACCTACACCTACACTCTGACCCTCTTCCTGGAGGCAGAATCTAGGTAAATTGCTATGGTGCCCAAGGTATGGCTCAAAATTGTGATCCTCCTGCACCAGTTTTTTACAGTGCTGAGATTATAGGCAATGTGCAAGTCTCAAAAACATAAGAATTACAAGTAAAAGACAAAAATTACAAATTAGGCCAAGCATGATAGCTCACACCTGTAATCCCAGCACTCGGGAGGCTGAAGCAGAAGGATTGTTGCAAGTTCAAGACCAGCCTGGGCTACAAAGTAAGCTGAAGGCCAGCCTGAACTGCATACTAAGAATATGTCTCAAAAGACAAAAAAAAAAAAAAAAGTTACAAATTAGTTATTTGGGTTTCCAATGTGAAATATACCAATCTCAATAATACCATTAAGAAAGGAGAGTAGATCTCTCAAGGACAGCCCTATAATAAACAGTATAGCAAAACTAAATCGCATAAAGTGTTTTTCAATTTAAATAAAATACATCACCGAAGGCATTTTCTTTTCCTTACCTTCCCTCCTGCAAAGACAGAGACACACACATGGGTTAGTTTCTTTTTAGAGATAAGGTCTTGCTGTGTAGTGTAAGCTGGCCTCAAACTCACTGAAATCCTCCTGCCTCAGCCTCCCAAGTGCTGCAATTATACTTGCACGCAATCAAATGGCAAGAGCCATTTATTTCTTTAAAATGAAAACAAAACCAGGTACAGTGGCCCATACCTGTGTCCCAACCACTTGGGAAAGCAGAGATGAGAGAATCATTGCCATTTGACACCAGAACAGGCAACTTAGTAAGGCCCTGTATCAAAATAAAACAGGTATCTATAGCTACAGCTCGGGCTGGAGGTACAGCTCAGTGGGCTAAGTGCTTGCCGCTAAGCACTAAGGCCCTGAGTTCGATCCCCAGTCCCGGAAAAAAAAAATATAGCTACAGCTCAGCAGCGGAATGCGCCTGGGTTTAACCCCCCCATACCACATTAAAGGGGGATAGAGAGCAAGCATAATGATAAGGCCTTTATTTCACGACACTGTGAAGCTGGAAGCACCTGTCTAAATCATGTACTACAGCTTATAAATCCTTTAATTGGTGACTGAAAAGGTTTTGCTCTTCCCTCACCTGGCCAGGAAAACAAAAGTACCAAAACTCATTCCCGTCCCCACACCGTACTGCGACACTTTTGTGACAGTACAGCAACACCTTAGTGGGAAGGAGAACAGGGTGAGCTTCAGGAGCAGAAACACTCAAAGCAAGAATGGCTGTGAATTACCTCTTTGTCAAGATAGGACAAGACTGATTCTGTCTCATTCAAAAGGGCAACGCTGCATTTTCCCCTGTTGAAGAGAAAACATATGAATAATGTAGTCGCTCACCTTCACAAGACATGTACAGAAAGTTAAGAATATTCAAAGGTTAGATGGCAAGTATTAATGTACATGCTTAAGACTATTTAGACCTGCTTTATAACCCTGGTATTTGGTTATCTGTGAAACAAAGCCATCTTTGAAAGCAATTATAGAGACCCCAGCCTTGAGAAGGACTGAAGGTGAGCAGTAAACCCACAACATACGTTTGTGATAGGTAATTCCTTTTTTTTTTTTTCTGGGTCTTTTTGAGACAAGGTCTCGCTATGCAGTTGAGGCTTGCCTTGGGTTCACTTTGTAGCCCAGGCTGGTCTCAAACTCTCAATGATCTCAATAATCCTCCTACCTCAGCCTTCCCTGTGCCGCCCTCTCTCCAGGTTCAGTGGGTGGCTGGGGTGAGTGGGCCTCATTCCAACAGCGGCTCTGGCCTGGGGGCTGCTTACGTGGGGTGGATTGCTTGTGGGTGGGGCTGGAACCACTCAGGAGCCCCCTGAGACGCAGGCAGTGCTGGGATTACAGCATAGATAATTCCTAACCAAAGGAGAATAAAAGGTCCATGAGACCTTCAAACTAACTTTCTGAATCCATAAACAGGTATCACGAAAGCCATGTTAAAGATTGGATGCCAGAAATACCAGTTACTTAGGGAGGCTGAAGCAGGAGGATCTCAACTTAAACTAAGCCTGGGCAACATCGAAAGACTATCTCCAAAAGATGTAAGAGCCGAGGATATGGTTTAGTGATCCCTGGGCTTAATTTCCAGTACTACCCCTTACAAAGTATTATCAGGTAATTTTATACAAGGAATCCTCAAAGACATCATCACACAAAGTGGCAGTTAAAATATTTAAATTTCAGCCAGGTGTGGTACTGTATGCTGTAATCCCAGCACTGGGGAGGCTGAGGCAGGAGGATCATTTTGAGTTCCAGGCCAGACTGGGCTACATGGTGTATTCAACACCAGTCAAACTACATAGCAAGACCCTGACTCAAAAAAAAAAAAAAAAAACAACCAAAAAAACCCCAAAAAACCAAAGAAGAAAATTTTTTTAATATCTTAAGCAATCAATATAGGTAAGAACTGAAAAGTAATATACATATCATGATGTAAATAACTTACCTTTACAAAAACTGCTGTAACAAACACCAGTTAATATTTAAATACAAGGAACTGATCTACAACAAGGAACAAAATAATGGCCCACACGTTCACAGGCCTTGTGGCAGCATTCACCTCTGATCACAGCCATGGGTGTGATGCAACAAACAATTTATTTTAAAATAGCTTAGATTTTGGGAAAAACTAGTTATCCAGGTAAGAGTACTTAGTACAAGCACTTTCAAAATTATTCTCACTAGCCTGAAAAATTCACTATAGCTCCAACTTCAGCATGGGAATTCTGACAAATTACTCAGGTTTTAGATACTGGTCATGTTACAGGCAGCTGAGGTAGATAGAAATATTATAGACAGACAGGGCTGGGCCAATATAAGTTCCAACATAAAAGATAAGATACCTGTGGGCCAGACCTCAAAACAAAAAGACTAAACAAATACACCCACATACCTCCCCAGGGATGTACAGCAGCAATTGATATTCTAATTAGGTAGCCACCACCTTGAAGAGTCCTTCACCCAACCCCTTACAGGAAAAGTCCCACTCTGCATTCATGCCCGCTTGTTACGTAACTCGCTTCCCCATTTGATCCCAGTTTACTCAGTCTTACCTGAAGACTACAATTACCTGCAAGACTACAATTATCTTTGCAGTCTTATTGGCTGACCATAGTTGTGTCCATTTCCCCTACCTTGGACCCGCCTCACCTCATGGTTTTTCTCTATAAAAGTCCCTAGAAAAGACAGAGTCTTGGGGTAACCCACTCGGGCCCTCTTCTGTGCCTCTCTTGGACAGAAGCTTTCATTCTCTCAATAAATATATTCTGCTCTTAACCTCCACTGTTCCTAAAATTCATTCTTCGGTTTTAGAGAACACGAACTAGTCTCAGATATCGTTCAGGTTTGGAGTTTTATTTTCCTGATATCAGTCAGGACTCACCAAATACTGAAATGTCATGATGTGGGGCTGGAGATGTGGCCCAGCCATGTACAAAGGCGTCCTCATCTAGCTCCAAAAATAAAAACACCAAAATGTCATAATGCCATTCGACTGTTCTACACGCAAGTCACAAAAGCCTCACCAATCAACATGGAGAAATAATACATCACAGAAGAAATAAGAATTTATAGTTGGATTATCACAGAAAAGTACAAGTCAAAAATAAAAATTACTGAAAGTAACATAAAATACAAAAATTAAAATGCTGACAACTTAATCAAAAAGTTGGTTTTTGAAATGGCTACAACACCATATTCCTTGAACTTGAAGAAGAAAGAATTCTTGTTACAATTTGGACGTAGTGTCACACTCCTACAATCCCAACACTGAGGCAGGAGGATCACCAGAAGTTTAGGCTAGTCTGGGCAACATGTTGAGTTCCAGGGGCTGGGGATATAGGTCAGTGGAATAAGCGCCTGCCTAGCAAGCGCAGGGTCCTGAGTTCAATCCCCAGTACCGAAAAAAAAAAAAAAATGTTGAGTTCCATAGCAAGGCCTTCCCTAAAGAAAAAGAAATCCTCTCATTAAAAAAAAAATGTTTAGCCAGGCATGGTGGCACATGACTATAACCCCAGCACTCCACAGGATGAGGCTGGAGGAGTTTGAGACCAGGGCCTGAACTACATAGCAAAAGCCTATCTCAAAAATAATAATAATCTCCAAGTCACTTTGGATTAATGTCACTTAGATTTCTCTGAGAACATATGGTTATTTCTCTGTCAAATCTCTCTGTTTGGTTAAGGGAAGAGTTAAAAGAGTGTGTTTCTCTAATGTTTGATTTATGCATATTAGTGAAGCAGGAAAATTAACATTACTACGTCACCATACATAACAACACTGAAAGTCAAAAAATACCTGACATGCTCTTATAAACCACTAAATGCCAGCCAGGGGCACACCCAGATTTGGGGCACAGACAGCTGCCCCCAACAGTGACCACATGCCTTGCAGGCAGCATTCTGCAGGAATGCACTCACCTCCAAACTTCCGGCAAAAGCCCACCTGTACTCCTCTCCCACAACAGCTAACAAAGCAGCTGTTTTTTCGTTTTCAAAGCAGCATTTCTAATATGGGATACTGAATCACTAGACGGAATAAAGCTTTTTGTTTAAAGTCAGGTCTGTTGTGCTTAACAGACGTTAGCAGAACCTACTGAAGCTTATTTTTTAAGTTCCTGGGCCAGGGATGTAGCTCAGTGGCACAGGACCTGCCTGGAAAGTGCAAGGTATTGGATTTGATTATCAGCACCAAAAAAAAAAAAAAAAAGCCTGTCTTCAATAGCCACTTGAATCTGAAGAGCAAACAGACACTAAAACCTCATACAAACAACATATCATACTTAAAAGCCCCCTGTATATTGTCTAAAATGGCAAAAGAATTTAAATTATCAAATGTAAATTTTTCATTCATTCATTCATTCATTCATTCAAATCCTGGCATGGCAACTAGGACGCATTTGTAAGGGAGGCTGAGGCAAGAAGATTGCTAAATTCAACTCCATCCCAGGCAACTTAGTGAAACTCGTTTCAAAAATAAAAAAGGTCTGAGGGGTAGAACCAGCCAAGGTGGCACAAACCCGGTGGCGCGCACCTGTAATCCCAGCTCTTGGGAGGCTCGGGCAAGAGGGTCACTGTAAATTCAAGGCCAGCCTGGGCTACATAGTGAGTTCACAGCCAGGCTAAACTATGTGGCAAGACCCTGCCTGAAAGAAAGTAAAAAAGAAACAAAAACCACAGGTGGGTAGAGGAAGAGGCCTGTGGATGTGGCTCAGTATGAAGAACAAAACAAATCAAAAAAATGGAAACACAAAAGCTGGTTTTACTGTTTTGTTCACCTCCCGGGAGGAAGATTCCTAGCCAACTTGAACATTAAGTGTTTTGAGGGCCGTAGCTCTTAAGCAAAGACGGAAGGATAATAGGTGATTCTAGCTTTTAAATTTCTCTCAATTTCTCTATATCATGTTTTTCCCAAATTAAAACTCTAACACTTACATTTTTCATGTACATATATTAACAGTTAACAAAGTAAGAGATTTGTCAGAATTATCTTACCAATATGAATATGTAATGAACACATGTACTACCATGCCAAAAGTTGTTGATAAAAATGGTTTAAAAAGATTTAAAGCACTGGCTTCTGTTACGCCTAACGAATTTTGGCTCACAGATTAAAGAAAAAGTTAGGTAACCCAACCTATGGACTATCATGAAATTCTGATAAATGATTTATGCTGAGCCTAGAGTAATGAACCTGTGCCCATTTCACAATATTTTAATTGTTAAGAAATAAAAAACAGAACACAATGTAAACCACACCAAAGACATTAAACATAAAGCCATACCAGCCAGGGCCATATAGTCATTCACACTGTTCTCTACATGAAACCACCGAGGAATACAGAAACACCAGAGCAGAACACACGCTCTCGACACATCATTCCAAGTTTCTGGAAGTACACTGTTTCAGAACCTATGCAGAGACTTTGCATACATAATTATGACAAACACTGCCTCATGTTTAAATGAAAGGGGACCATCAATCTGGAATCTACTACTTGCTTAACACTGCCTTCAAAACAATCCTAGACTCAAAAAATATTTGTTTTACAATGTGCATACAAGGCTGGAAATGTAGCTTAGTGATTGAGCACATACTTAGCACACACAAGGTGCTGGGTTCAATCCTTAGCACTCAAAAACCAAATTTAAAAAAAAAGTTAAAAAGCAAGTGGCAAATGCCTATAATCCTAGCACTAGCTAGGGTGAGGCAAGGGGACTGCCATGAACTGAGGCCAGCCTGGACTACACAGTGAGTTCAAGGTCAGCTTGAACTGCATAACGAGACCCTGTCTCCAAAAACCAGTATGTGGGAGCCAGGAATGGTGAAAAAACATCAGCAATCCCACAGTTCCCTGAAAAGACGACCTTGACGAAAAAATAATCAGCCTTGAAAACTGGAAGTCAAAATGCCAGGACCAAAGAGCCTATCTTTCCTGTCTTACAGAGTAGCCCACTATGCAAGAGAACAGTGACAGCAGGTAATTTAGAAAAAGAGTCCCCGCGCTCACTCTGGGATCCTGAAGAATGCTGAGCCTGGAGTTTATTACTCCCAAGCTCGGCCTGGACAGCTAGCGACTTGGTGAAACCCTGTCACAAAATAAAAAAAGAGAGCTGGGCATAGTGGTGCATACCTGTAATCCCAGCACTCTGAAGGCTGAGACAGGACAATCACAAGTTGAAGGCCAGCCCGAACTACATAGCAATATCGTGCCTCAAATAAAAATTAAAGAACTGGGGATGTATCTCAGTGTGAAGGCCCTGGGTTCAATGCCAAGTGTCAAAATAAAACAAAACTACCCAAAGATTTTACTTTATTTTTAATCAAAACAGGAAGGAATTCAAATTTGTGGCCACTTCTCTACTAAATGTAGACTTTCCTTTAGTTTCATACACCTGAAGCTTGTTTAGGACTACCACAGAAAATGTAAACTTGTACCACACCAGACTTACTTTTATTGAAGTTTGAGCCCAGCCTGGGCAACTTTAACTTAGCAAGACTCCATCTCAAAATAAAAATTAAGAAGGGCTGGGCAGAGGCTCTGGGTTCAATCCCAAGGGAGTGGGGCAGGCATGCAAACAGAGAAAAGCATTTTTTCTGGTTGGCCTTGCATTAAATTTACCGTAAACTCAGGATTGTAAGCATTTATTTAGATAAAGGATAGTCTTAAAATAGAGGTTCTAAGATTTGAGATTTAGTGAATAAACAGTTTTATCCAGCATCTAATCTGAACACAATAAACAACCAAACAAAACAGGAGGGAAGTTCATAGATACCAAATGCTTTCAGGTAAGACAGAAACACTTTTAAAACAGACTAAAAATGGATAGTCAAATTCTGAGGAAAACGGATTTCCAAACCGGAGTTACATGCCTAAACAAACCGTTAGCCCAGTATGAAAAACATTTTCAGACATGTAAATATTAAAACTTTTACATTTTAGAAGAACAATCAAAAGGAAAAGGGAACACAATTATTAACTCCAAGGTAAACTAAATGTTATAAAGAACATGTTAAGAATATTTATTTCTTCAGAAAATACAGAGCTTACTTAAGTCAAAAAATGTCACACATGCTAGAAACAAGCAGGAGTAACAGAAAGTTAGGAGAAACTTCTAAAATGTAAAAGCTGCTCTCTCTGCTGTCTACTGCTGTGCCGTGAGCAAGCTGCCTCTGCAATACCACTTTGCTATGCTGCCCTGCCTTAGAGCCGGCCACCTATGAACTGAAAGCTCTACAAACTGTGAACTACAATAAATCTCTCCTTTAAAAAAAAAAAAAAATTTAAATTTAAAAAAAAAAATAAAAAATAAAATGTAAAAGCTAATACTGGCAGTAAGAACGGTATAGGTAAGCCAGGCGCACATCTATAATCTCAGCCCTCTGGAAGGCTGAGGCAGGACTGAGAGGATTAGAAGTCCACGCCCAGCCCAGGTAAGGCAACAACGGGGCCACAGGGGTGCAGCTTCACTGAGAAGACTCTGAGAATCAATCCCCAGGAACCACCAAGGGAAAAGGGGCAGAATTAAGATGTGTCATGTACAGGTATGAACTCCCTACAATGAATATAATCATAACACCAGGCGTGGGGGCACACACCTACTTAGGAGGATCCATGCAAATTTGAGGCCAGCCTGGGCTACAAAGTGAGGTTAAGGCCAGAATGAACTGCATAATGAGACTCCATCTCAAAAAGACCAAAAAAAAAAAAGAATTTAATCATTATGTACTACAAACATGCATTAATAATTTTTAATTTTTAACAAGAATGATATATGTAAACATCACTGTCAAAGAAGTTGAAAATGATTCCAGAGTGGAAACCAACCATATCATTCCCTTCGATATTATTAGACAACTACATATGTAATTTGATTTTTTAAAATAATAAGACAAATTTTAGAAAGGAAAGGGAGAGAAGGCACACACATCTGTGCCGATAACACACCATGCCGTGGATGACCATGCCTCTGCATCAGGGCTCCGCACCCTGGCACTGCCGCCTGACCCTGGGCCAGGTGAAGCTCTGTCCTCAGGGCTGTGCTCTGCACTGTCCAGCTGGCTGCAGCGCCCCTGGCCTTTCCACAGCCAAGACGGCAGTAACTCCCTCATCCAGTGTGACACCCACAGCTTCCCAAACACAGTATAACATCCCCTGGGAAACAAGATTGCTCTTGATTGAAAACCATAGTCTCACATTATGTGATCTATAAATCATGGCTTCCATAACTGGATATTGGGAACAAGCACTTATTAATATTGCTTAAATAAGAAAAGTATGCTTTTATAGGTCTTTACATAATAAAAGACAGACAACAGAGAAAAAACTTTAAACACTTCCGTCACAATATTTATTTTCTTTTAATACTGCTTTTAACAGATGTTAATGCATAAAAACTGAAAGGAACTGCAACATTTCTGAGGAAGTAAAGGACTTAATGCCATACAGGTCAATAGGTTTTGTGAAGAAAAAGGAATAGCAATATAGCCCAACCTGTAATTCCAGCACTGTGGGAGGCTGAGGCAGGACAACTGCAAGTTTAAGCTTAGACTGGAAAACTCAGCAATTCAGGGAAGCCTTATCTCAAAATTTGAAGGAAGAAGCTTTGGGGACATGGTTCAGTGTGAAGGCCCTAGTTTCAACCCCCAGCACTGCTATATACAAAAGAAGAGAATGGAACAGAAAATGGGACAGCAAAGCAAGCAGTGTTTCGGGAGCTCATTCTGTCCCTGGCAAGTAGAGTGCGGACTTGCTAATATGAAAGAAACTCTCAATGTCAGGCAGAGAGGGGCGCACCCTCCTCTTTAGGCAACTGTCCCTACGCTCCAAAGGCAGAAATAATCACGTGGGAAGACCCTCCTCTCAATGGCAGGACGGCAAGTGTCGGCAAGTGTCGTCGTTCTGACAGCAGGAGACCCTCGGACGATCCCACCCCAGTTGGAGAAGCAGCTGCTCTGGCACTGCGAAGGGATGCAGAAGAGAGACAGGGCTTGGTTTCTGTAGGGGTGCGCGGGAGCTCCCAGGAGAACACCCACCAAGCCAAGCAAAGGGCTGGCTGCGACCTGACCCTACACAGAGCGTGCGCTAATCACATGCAATGTAACATTTGCACTGCAGTGTGCATTTTCTCCACTCATCGGATTTCTCATACAGTCCTCCCTCTACTAACCCCACAAGGAGCTAATAAGTGAACTCAGGAGTTAACTTTCCCACGTTAAATTCACTGCTGCAGCACTAGTCATCAGTAGCACCCTTCCAGCTAATTCCAATTTTGCACACAGATTATCAAGAAAACGGCAGAAATATGACCGGCCAACTAAAACTAACAGATTAATAAAATGCACAAGAATAAAATTAACTTCATTAGAATTTTATTCAAAGATTACAAAAATTTCTCTAACTTAGTAGTCAAACTGGATCAGTTGATAATCTATAGGGGTGTTCTATTTTATTAGTTAATGTGAACAAAGATACACAAACTACAGAAAACTGAATTAGGATATTCTCAGCAGTGTTACTTCGTGTGATTTCACAGGCATGCGTTTTTGCTTCTTCCTTTGCTGGCACTGCACTGGGGATGCATGCAGGGACGCACACGTGCTCAGCAGGGGAGCTGCACCCTCAGGTCCCCGCGTATTCCCAATCCTATTCCCAATCATACACATCAAGTGATCTATGTAAAAGTTTATTCCTTGCAGCATTGTTTTTAACAAGAGACTAAAATGAGCCCAACACATCTGCTAGGATTAAAGAAATCAGAAATGCACATGCAATAGCCATTAAAAAGAATGAAGCAGGCGGACCGCTCACTGGTTGAAGAGTAGAGAGCCTGGGTCCCAGCACACTGCCATGAAAGGGTCCGCATCTGTGACCAAGGACACCCTGGACGAAACCAAGTACACTCCGATAGGCTGTGGTGCTGGAGCCAGAGGTTGCCCGGCAGGCCACAGAGCTCACGGAGGAGTACGGCGATTTTGAGAAGAAAATTGGCTGGTTTCACAAAATTGCTGGTGGCCTAATTGAGCTTGTTGACCAGTTTGTAAATGCAGAATGAGAAGAGATAAAGCCCACTGCTCAGAACTTGCTCAAATCTATAGCAAAGTAGAGAAGCCCACCACTAACTGCAGAAAAGAAAATGAGGCTACGAAGGTATGGAGTTAAACAGGAAGTGTAAAGGAGAAGCAGAACAAAACGAATTTATTGATCAATTTAGTCTGCAGAAATGAACTGAAAATTTCATTTTTACAGCCAAAATAAAAACAAAAAACCTGTTACACCATTGCAGCAGCCTGGTGAGTGAAGAGTGCCAGCAGACGGCGCAGCCCTCTGAAGGCAGCAACACAAGTCTGAGGGCGCTGGCACTGAATGGCGGCCCACAGGGGCCGGGTGCGACTCCTGCACTCTCAGTATGAACTACACGGTCTGTCAGCTTCGCTCTTTTCTATAAAATCACAGTGCTTTGCAAGGAAAAGCAATAAACTGTTTTCAAAAACAAGAATCAGACAGGGCTGGAAGTATAGGCCACAATAAAGAAAAAAACGATCTTTATAATCAAATATAGAGCTATTTCCAAATTTCATTTAAAAAGTACGTGTGTGTAAGTTTGAGAATTCCCAGTGGGCTGCGGAGTTACAGGGATGAAATATTGTATATCCTAATTTTATGTAGTTTGATTTCTAAACCATATCAGTGTCATATCTCTTATACCCTGTTACACACACACACACATACACACACACACACACACACACACACACACACAGTGTTAAGGGGGGTGGCCATTTTCTATTGTCTTACTTTTCTCTCCTTGCTGGGACAAAACACCTGACACCCAAAACGAAGGATGGGAAGGTTTACTCAGGTCACAGTCTGGGGAGGGCTCAGTCCACAGTCAGCTGGCTCCAGGGCAAGGTGGTGAGACAGAGGGCAACAGCTCCAGGCAGCAGAATGCGAGGGGGAAAAAAAGCAAAAGCAGAGAGGTGGTTTTTCATTCTCCCTGTAAGCCGGGGAGCCTCACGGGGCAAAAGGGGGCCTCACGGGGCAGAAAGCACTGTAAATCAAAGACCACCTGAAAATTCAAAGCATGCACATCTTTAGAAAAGAAAATCATAATGTGTTTAAGTCAGTGACCTTTAAAAATTAAAATTGGGAAGGATCTACACGGGAACACGTTGCACTATGGTTGGTCAGAGGATGCCTGCAAAAGAGGTAAAAGAGAATATGGCAAGGCTGCGGAGAAGGGGCTGTGGTGAAAAGATAAACGGAAAGCAACTGAAATGGAGTGGCGGTTCTCGAATTACGGACTATGGGCAACATCACAAGGACTCATTAAGAAGAGCCAATTCTGGGGCCCGGGATGCGGCTCAGCACCATAGCGCCTGACTGGCAAGCGCAAAGTCCCGAGTTCGATTGCCGGTACAAAAAAGAAAAAGAAAGAAAAAGAAATGCATGGCTGGGGATATAGTTCAGGGCACAAGTGCCTGTCTGGCAATCACAAGGTCCTGAGTTCGATTCTTGGTATCAAAAAAAAAGAGAGAAAGAAATGCAAATCATCTGCACTCTGAGAAATACAGTACTAGAAACTGGGGCTAGATCTCCAGAGGTGTTTAATGAATGCTGAGGTGACTTTTACTATAAGTGTAGTTTTTCCCCCATTTTAATCAATTAAGTCACAACTATAAAATTAAAGTTTAAAAAAATTGGACTACTCTTAAAAAAAAACAGCAGGGAGGTGGACAAGCCTCTCTTCCCCCCTACACTGCACGCAGGTGCCTGCCCACACCATCTCAGAGCCTTCCTCTATATTTTTTTATACAAAACCATTTTTTTTAAATAAAAGTATTGTACTTTACTTAATGTCGTACAAAATTTGGTGATTAAAAACATTAAATAGGTAATGAGCTTTGTTTTGAAGATCATAAGGTCCGTTTGTAAAATGTTTTTAAATATTTTACGTTGCTCATTCTGCCATCTTGGACCAGCCCCTGCTTAGTCACTTAGTTAAACCTTCTAAACTTCTCATGCTGACACAATCTATCAACTGTAACAGCCAGTTTTCCATGGTCTTACAATAAAGACTGTTCTATCACCCTCCTCTGCCCTTTTATTGAGAGGGTGTTGCAGTGCATAGCAGAGGCTCTTTCATGCGGGTCACAGGCTCGACCACTCAGCCACACCATATTCACTGCATTTGGTTCCAGGATAAACCAAACTCTAAACCAAACCAGGTTCTAACTATAAAAACACATAAATTCAGTCTGGCAATCTATTCCCATCTACTAAACACAGCTTCACAGCATTTGAAACATTTTTATTACAAGAAAAAAACTGCTTATAAAGAAATTTTTGGTGCTGGGGGTATAGCTCAGTGGCATAAGCACTTGCCTGGCAAGCGCAAGGTCCTGAGTTCCATCCCCGGTACCAAAAAAAAAAAAAAAAGAACTATTAGAATAAGAAATATTTGGCCAGGTGTGGTAGCACACGCCTGTAATCCCAGCACTTGGGAGGCTGAGGCAGGAGGATCATTGGGAGTTTGAGACCAACCTGGGCTACAAAGTGAGCTCAATGCCAGCCTGAACTGTATAGTGAGGCCTTGTCTCAAAAAGAGAGAGAAAAAAAAAAAAAAAAGAAATTAGTATTTGGATAGTTTGCTATATATATCACCACCCCAAGAAAATTTACCTTCAAAAATTTCCTTTGATAAAATATGTTGAAAAAATTAAAATATGGAAGAAAAAAAGAATTTTTATCCAGTGATTGAATTCAAAGTTTCAACACATCCCAACTGGGGGGAAGGGGTGATATTTTAAGAGTCTCAACAGAATGATAATGAATTAAATGACAAACGACAGGTAAAATCCATGTTTAAATGACATTAACAAGAAGAGAATTAAAAACAAGCCAAAAACAAAACCACTACAAAAATAATCTGACAGGACTTCAGCAAATGAAAGATCTCAGCAAAGTTCTGGAAGACAGCTGGGTCAGACTGAGCACATAAACCCAAGTGCAGGACGCCCCTTTCATTCAAAGTGGAAACACAAGACACTGTACAAGGCACGGAACAATTACAATGCAAGGCCCAAAATTCAGGTAAGGCAGCTTGTGCTACAGAGGAGGGAGCCGGCCTGTGCAGCAGGGTGCCACAGAACTTTGCACTGAGCTCCACTACTGGCATCAGATACAAAAATTCTGCCAGGTGCACGGAGCCCCTAGTCAGCCTTGTTATTTGTCTGCCTCGATTAAGAAGAGATAGCTATGAATCATCCAATACCGTACTTTCAGACAAGACACAGCATAATATACAAAGAATTAAAAACTAAACCAAGAGGAAACAGGTGATTTAGGTAAAACAAAACTGCAAAGATACTAATGTGCATTAAGAAGATTTGTGAGGATATTACATCACCAAACAAAAATACCTCCAAAGGGGCAGACATGGTGGTGCACGCCTGTGACCCCAGCACTGAGGCAGCTGAGGCAGGAGGATCGCCACAAGTTTGAGCCTAGTTTCCATAATGTGTTCAAGGCCAACACTCAGAAAACCTGTCTCAAGACACCAAAAAATAAGATGCACTGAAAAAGAACATTCAGGAAACAAAAAAGAAACTTTGCAATATTAAAATCTGATTGGTGGGCTAGGGATATAGCTCAGTGGAATAAGCGTTTGCCTGGCAAGGTCCTGAGTTCGTGCCCCAGTACCATCAAAAAAAAAAAAAAAAAAAAATTAAAATCTGAATGGTAACATTTAAAGTTTCATCCAATAGCCTGGAACATTAAGTTTAAGATTTACCTTGGACTAACAGTAACAACAAAGTATAAAATATGACAAAAAACGGGAGACAAAGAATCTGAGAGCCCTAACAAAACCCAACAAGAGCTAGAGGAGAAATAATATGAAAGCCCAATGGGAAATTTTCAGGCTACCAACTCTCCTCACCACTGATGTATCTGCCACTGGGCAATTCCAGCATGCAACGGATGGGAGAACCTTCAAGAGGGTGCAGGGGAAATTGCAGGCAATGTACACAGCATGCAGTTTTTTTGTTTTGTTTTGTTTTTTTGGCAGTACTGGGGATCGAACTCAGGGCCCTGCGCTTGCTAGGCAGGCGCTTACTCCACTAAGCTATATCCCCAGCTCAGCATGCAGTTTTAATACTGTGTAAAAGTCGTAATAGTCAGTGACTGCATACTGGACAGCAATGGGTAATTCCTTCAGGCTTGAGGAAAAATCACTTTCAACCCAAATTCAATGCCAACTCAAATTATGTACCAAATGTATAGTACTAAGTTCTTTACATTTCACTCCAGGATAATGTCCAGTGCTATGAAGTATGTAAAAGAGCAACTAAATCTAACAAAGCTGAGAGTTTCTACACACATTAAACATAAAACTAAAACTATTAAGGATCAGAAACAGAGCAACCGAGAGCTTACTTTTAATTAACTTTATTATAAAATAACTCAGTTTTGTTGAATTACAGAAAAAAATCAATTAAAGGGAAGTTTCTTTTTGTAGAAGTATCCAACTATTCTATGAGAAAAAAATCCTATAATTATAGATCCTCACCACGTTACAGCAACTATCATTTTATAGATCTCTAGGTGACAATTAACTGGCAATAACATTCTGAAAATAGACAACCAAACATTCCGTATACACCTCTAGACATGCAAATACAACCTATGATGTCGGATTTCTCTCCTGCCTCACCAAACCACATCTTTAAATCCAACAACTGACTTAAAAATAGAGGGAGAAAGGAAAAGTGGGAGTACAATCAGCAAAATCCAAAACACATCTCTTTCACACAAAAAAAAATGCAAGAAAAGAAAAAGAAGGGAAAGGAAGCTTTTGTTTCCCCCAAGTCCACCTAACTGATCTGGCATCGTCTTCCTCACTAAATTGTAATGTTGCCTTTGTCACAAATCATAAACCACACTTTTCCTTGTTCTTGGTCCTCTCATTTCCACAAATTTTAGAATCAAGTGCTCCATTTACACACGCTTCACACACGCAAAAGTATTCGGAGGTTTTATCTGGAATTGTATTGAATCTTTGGATCAACCTAGGGAAACTTACATATTGTCATATACATCCTGCAGTCAAAGCCTTCTTCCTTCAGCAACATTTTATATTGTGTAAGAGTGTAGTTGTGTAGCGGTGTAAAGGATTATAGGTGTTCACTGTGATGGGGTGATGCCATAAAGCCTGTCCTTTTAAATATTTTTAAGGACATGGGGGTGCACACCTATAATCCCCGTACTTGGGAGGCTGAGGCAAGGAGGAGGATCATTGCAAGTCTGAGAACAGCCTGGGCTACAAAGTGAGCTCAAGGCCAGATCCTATCTGAAAGAGAAAAAGAAAATTCATTTTTTGGGGGACTGGGGAGATAGCTCAGAAGCACAGCACCTTAACTGACAAGCACAAAGTCCTGAGTCTGATTCCTGGTACCAAAAGGTAGGTAGGTAGGTAGGTGGGTGAGGAGGTGAGTGGGTGACTGGATGGATGGATGAATAGAGAGACAGACACATAGATGATGGATGGATGGATGGATGGATGGATGGATGGATGGAGGGAGGGAGGGAGGGAGGGAGGGGGAGAGAGGGGGGGGGGAGAGAGAGAGAGAGAGAGAGACCCAATGTTTTGTGTGAGTTGTGATGCTCAGGCCTCAGGCATGCTAGGCAAGAGGTAGAACAGTAAAATTTCTGGACAAAAATACAGGAGCACATATTCACATTACTAAAGAAATCTGTGCTGGGTGTGGTGGCGCACGTCTGTAATCCCAGCACTCAGGAGGCTGAACCAGGAGGATCACTGGAAATTCCAGACCAGCCTGGGCTACAAAGTGAGCTCAAGGCCAGCCTGAACTGTATAGTGATATCCTGTCTCAAAAAGACAAAAAAAAAAAAAAAAAAAAATCTGTGTCCATTGCAAGACAGTGAAGGTGGGATGAGTTAAGGGTCCCTTATAAGTAACGAAGTATTCTTATTCAAGTTTCCTTCCACACCTTCAGCTGTATCAGACTCAGCCTATTTGTCAACCGCTGAAGAACTGGAATTCAGCTTTTCTCCCCTCATGGTGTTACATCATTTATTTTGCAACTGTCCATCTTCCTTCTTAAAAACCCACCAACCAACCAACCTGGCAGGCACCAAGATGACAACACCTGCGCTGAAGAAAAGCACTATGAGGGACAGCACAGGCCACACACAAACACGGGCCTTGTGGCCCCTCCAAGTAAACTTCTACAATGCAGGAGTCAAAATCCAACAGCTCGAACCCCCATCATTAGAAAACAAAAATGCACTAATGACGTGAGAAAATGTAGTAGGACTTCTAAACAAGAGTGATTACAGGTATGTATGTGGAAAGCAGGAAAGCATTTCTATATTTTCCACATTTTGGCAATTACATTGCTCTCATTATAAGAAAATAAAGTTTACTTTTAAATAATTTAGTAATGTAGTAATGCTAAAGGAATGGTAAAACACATATTCTTTAATATACTATATTGAAAATAAGCTGATGGAATAATTCTGGAAAGAAATAGCATTTTCATTTTGTTAAAATTTTTGTTTAAAAAAATTTTTTATTAGTCCGTTTTCAGTACATAATGATTACATTCATTGTAGGGAAGTGGTACACGTACATAACAAATCTCAATTGTTTTTCCCCTCCCCACCCTTTTCTGGGAGATGGGGTCAGGCTGGTTTTGAGCTCACTATGTAACCCAGGCAAGGGCTCGAACTCATGGCTATTACTTCTGCTTCAGTGTCTCAGTGCTGGGATTACCAGCATGCACCATCACAGTAGGCTACCCCCGCTTTTTTTCCCCAGTATTACATTCATGTATTTCTTATAAGTTCTAAAAAGTTATTTGTCATACATACATAGATACAGCAGGCTAATAGGCCAAAAAAAATTAAAACAATTATACTCTATCACTATTAGATATTCTGTCCATGCTGCATTACACTACTTTTTCCTCTCTTTTTTCCTACTAGCTGTCTTTTATTTACTATTTTATTTACATATTTAGGATTTGGAGGGGATTTTTTTTGAGACAGGGTCTCACTATATAGTTCCAGCCAGCCTTGAACTCAGAGCAATACTCTTGCCTCTGCCTCCCCAGACTGAGATTATTGGCCGGGGGGGGGGGGGGGGGGGGGGGGGGGAGGTACCAAACCTGGCCTCAGTTTTTCATATAAGAGAGATCATGGGATATATAAACTTCTGTGTCTGATTTACTTACTCAACTCTATAGTCTCAAGATGTATACTACAAACCACGCAATTTTATCCTTCTTTATGGCAAAGTAGTATTCTTGTGTATAAAGACCACATTTTCTTAATCCATTCATCTGCTGACAGACACAAAGGCTGTCTCCAGGATTCAGTTATGAACTGTGTCATTATCAACAGGAGTATGCACACATCACTGTGGTATGATGTCTGTAACTCTCTGGGAAGATAATCTACAATGAGAATAGCTGGGTGAAATGGAATTTCTATTATTAGTTTTTCTGAGGAATCTCCACATGATTTCCACAGTGGTCTTATCAGTTTACCTTCCCAAAAATGAAGACACCCTCCCAACCCCCAGTCTTGCCAGCATTTGTTATTGGATGACTTCTTGATGACCGCCACTCTTTCTGGAGTGAGGTGGCATCTCACTGTTGTTTTAATTAGCAATTCTCAAATGGCCAGTGGTGTTTTTTCATGTATTTATTGGCTATTTATTTCTTCATCTGAGAGGCACCTATTCATTTCAGATTCCCATATTTTAATTGTCTTTAAATTTGGGGGCCCAGATCTAGACCTGCAAAAGCAAGTCTGGGCAACAAAGGCAGGGCAGGGGTCAGCACAATCCCTGACATGAAATTATACTACAAAGCTACTGTGATAAAAACAGCATGGTACTGGGGGAGAAACAGATCTAAGGATCAATAGAACAGATTAAAAGATACGGAAACAACTCCAAACACAATTAGCAACCTTACCTTTCACACAAAGAAGCCAAATATCTTCACTGGAAGACAGCCTCTTTAATAAGTGGTGCTGACCAGGCATGGTGGCATACTCCTGTAATCCCAGCACTCAGGAGGCTGAGACAGGAGAACTGCTTCAAGTTCAAGGCCAGCCTGGGCTACAAAGTGAACTCAAGGCCAGCCGGAACTGCATAGCAAGACTCTGTCTCAAAAAAGGACAAAAAAACAAAACAAAACAAGTGGTGCTGCAAAACTGGCTTTCCACATACAGAAGATTTTAAAAAACTAGACCCATAACTTAGGGATATAGCTCAGTTGCACAAGCACCTGCCTGGCAAGCCTGAGGTCATGAGTTCGATTCCCAGATAACAAAAGAAGAAAAAAAACCTTTCTAAGACCCCTATCTTTCACCAAGCACTAAACTAAAAATCAAATGGATCAAAGTTCTATATATCAAAACAAAAACACTGACAGAGCAGAGCCCAGCGATCTGCAGGGTGACCCCATGGACCCGACAGGGAGCGCCACAGACCAGGCACCTGGGAGAACCTCAACTGGGCGGAGCCTGACTGGGGGGGGCTGTCCCTGAGGACCGGACCAGGCGTGCAGAAGAGCCTTGGACTGGGCCCCCAGGAGCACCTTTACAGGGCAGAGCCTGACAGATCGCAGGGACGACCCCATGGACCCGACTGGGCCTCCGGGAGCACCTTGACTGTCTCCTCTATAATACTGTGTTTCCTTTATTATTGTTTTTGTGTTATTCTGGTTTATATATCTCCATTTCTCATCTTTAAAAATTAAAAAAACAAAGACACAAAATCTGCTGAAAGACAGGATAGGTAGAACTCTTGAAGACATAAGAGTAGGCAGACTTTATGAACAAATAAATGACACAGGAACTATCACAAAGAATCAACAACTGGAGATCTCATCTTATTAAAAAGCATTTGCAGAGCAAAAATGAAATCACCAACTCTAGGGCAGCTTTTAGCTGGGATGGTATAAAGGGGAAATGAAGAAGCACTGATCTACTTGTGATTCTTCAGAGCAAGAATCACCTTGGATGATTCTTCACCTTGGATGTCATCTCCTGGCTTCCAGCACAGACCCACCGGCCTCCTGATACATACTTGCACAAGACACTGCAGCGAGCTCCAGACCTTCCACTGAGGGTGCTCCAGTGGCGCAACTGGTTAGCACACGGTACTTACCCCACTGAATACTTCAGTCTCCAGTGTGCAGGCAGACCCTCTGCACTCTTCCTCATCTGACTCTATGGGTGGCCATTGTAAGCCAATCTTGCAAAATTTCATATAATCCTACGTATTGTGGTATATCTGTTTCTCTAGTGAACACTGACTGATACATATGCCTTGAGGACATCCTAGGAATCAGCAATACATGACCCACCTAAGGCTCACATAGAAGAAACACAAACTGGATTCAAAGACTTAACCAGGGCAGAATCTTTTCAGATGAAAGCCAGGCTCCCTGCCTACACAGCACTACATCGGCCAGAAAGGCTCTCAGAAGCTGATGCAGTCATGATACAAGCTCACTGCTCTCCTCAGTGACACACCTTGGCATCATCCACATCATACTCACAGCAACAATGGATCATGCAATGTGAAAGAATCCCAATGCAGAGCACAATACAGAAATTAAAACTTTTTTCCATTAGGTTATTCCAGAAAACATGGTGACTAGCCAGTCACTAATGCTTCAGGGGGAGTCTGACATGACACCAGTCAGTGAATGTAGCTCTGGCAGGGCAGAAGACACATTTGCAGAGGTCAGGAATGTACACACTACATTCTGTTTTCATAACCACACAGATTGTACCTTGTGCTGCTGTGAGAATTTCTAGGGCCAATTTGGTTTTGCAGAGTGGCTTTTCCCATCATTTTTACTTCTGAATTTAGATACAAGATACCCTCTGCAGGGTCACTGAGAGCTTTCTGTGTATGGTTAGCAGGAGATTCAGTGTGCCCCACTGCATTCTCCAGGCCTATTTGGGGGATCAAGGTAGAAGCCAAAGGATCGTACCAGTGAAAAGCTGACCTGGTCACCTGATGTCACAAGATTGCAAGTTTGGCTAGTCAGTCTACGGTTTTAACCCAGTACCCTTGTACCCGTGGGTACCGTAATGTACATCTCCCATCTACCCTGGAAGCAACCAAGGCCACGGGTTTGTGCCACACAGCCACTGAGTACTGTGTGGGGCTGGCCATCTTATCCCAGCTTTCGCCTTCCAATTAGCAGCAAACTGTCAGCATCTCTTAACGTAACGAACAGTGTCATTACTGCTCTACGTAAGCACCCATCCCATATACTTTGGGTGGCACTGCTCTGTTTGTCTTAAGTGGGTTTCTTTTATAACTGTAATTTTAATTTATAATCTAGAATTTCACTTTTAAGGTCAACTGTAAGAAGAGACCACTATTATCTGTCAATCACTTTTGCATCCTTAAAGAAGAAAAATTACATGCAAACAATGCCATTTACAAATCCTGATTGGCTATTTTGTTTGTTTTTTGTTTTTCGGGGTTTTTTTGAGACAGGCTCTCACTATGTAGTTCAGGCTAGCCTTGAGCTCACTTTGTAGCCCAGGCTGGTCTCGAACTCCCGACGATCCTCCTACCTCAGCCTCCCAAGCGCTGGGATTACAGGCATATGCTACCACGCCTGACTGAATGGATATTTTGAACAACATTCCACAATAGAAAAAAGTAAATACTAAGACACTGACCTTGAAGAACCTTACAATCTATGAAGTCTAAATAGAATTATACTGACAAATTTTATGTAAGGTACAAGATTCTTGCCAACTTCTCGAGAGACTTTCAAAACCATAAATTAAGATTAAAAAAAAAAAAAGAAACTTCCTAATTTTGGAGAGAGCACCAATAAAAGCAACCATGGCATCCTTTAATTCACAAAAAGTTCACCACTAATAAGTGGTTGTAGTCATCTACATGGTAATGGTGATAATGATCATGTCTGTATTCTAGGGTTCAAACATTACAACTGTTTAAAAGGAAAGCCAGGCACGGGGGTACATGCCTGTAATCCCAGCATTCAGGAAGCTGAAGCAGGAGGATCACAAGTTCAAGGCCACCTAAACTACAGTGAGACACTGTCTCCAAAAAAAAAAAAAAAGAAATGGCAAAGTCTGTAATCTGAAGCACCATGCCACTGAGAGACTGTGTCCCTCAATACACATTTGTCTTTAGGGCCTAAAAAGAAAAACAAAATGATACCAAATTTTGGTTCTGAATAGTTCATCTGGCTTTAATTTTTTAGAGAGTACAGTCAGGCTTAAAACACTTGTACAAGGACCTAAATTCAATCTTCAGCACTGAAGAGAAAAAAAAATAAAGGTTATGTGATGAGCCCTCAAAGTGATGCTCTGAAACCAGGCCAAGTCCACCAGGGAGAGACACAATGGCTTTCTCCACCACCTTTCCGCCTTTCACTCCTGAAATAAGATCTACTCGGGCAACAGAGAGACGGGCCCCATGCCCTTTACTACAGGACAAACTGAGGCCAGTAATATGGACCTCTATGGAAATGTTTCGAAGACACAGTAACACCTAAATTCAGTCTGCTGTCCAGATTTCACAGGTGGCGAGCAGGAAAGAACTGCTCTTAGTAAGTACAACTAAATAGTTACTTACACTAGAGCTAGCTGCAAAGACACATCAACCATTACCAACGCTGTAACTAACACTTTTTAAAATCAAGCTGTGTGACTTACAAGCTCATGCAATCAAGAGGGTACTCCCAGTTTCTACTATGTGACCAGCCTTCTAACATTACCTTTTAGTACAGAAGCATTCATGCTTAAAAACTTTTTTTAGAGTAGGGGAGTGCAGGATATTGAATCCAGGCCTTTACACAGCTACATCTTTAGCTCCTTATTTTTTGAGACAAAGGAGAAAAAAAAAAAAAAAAACCTTTCCAGTGCCGGGCGCAGTGGCGCACACCTGAAATCCCAGCACTCGGAAGGCTGACACAGGAAGATCCTTGCAAGTTCGAGACCAGCCTGGGCTACAAAGTGAGCTCAAGGCCAGCCTGACCTGTATAGACTGTCTGTCCCCCTCCCCGCCCCCAAAAAAAGTCTCAGTAAGTTGCCTGCACCGGCCTTGAACTTGCACTCCTGTTTTGGTCTCCCAGAATACCAGGCACACGTGTGTACACCACCACACCTGGCTTCTCCGTTACAGTATTTTGGGGGTTTTTAATTTAGATCTGCCTATTTGACTTGAGGATTTATACCAGAATTTTTTGGAGTAGAAATCCAAACAACCTAATCACTCAACACGCTGCTGAATAGTTTTGGTCTCATGTTTACTAACACAGCTACGCATTCATCTTAATAATGTATATCCATATCTAGCCACAATCTTGTCAGGTCCAATTCCAAAATATGCTTCATGAGCTTACAGGTTTATAAGCCATAACATTCTGACAAATTACTTAATTGTTTCATGCTTTTGTTTCCTCACCTGTAAAATGGGGTTAATAACCTGATCTATTCTACAGGGTTATTTTAAGGATTAAATAAGATACATGCAAGTTAACTACAATGGCACTTATCACAAAAAGTTTAAAAAGTATTAATTTTTGAAAGCCAATTTCGGTATCCATCAGCTTTATATAAGACTGAAAAAAAAAAAAAAGAAAAGACTGAATATAGGACCCCTAATGTCACAAAACAGCAGTGGAAGATTAGGTTTACAAATGAGGTAGTAGGCAAGAGCTGAATAACCACTACAACGATCTTCTCCAGTTGTAACTGTATTGCCCTCCTCAAATTTGTAACTTTCCAGTTTCCTTGTGCAGTGAAGGGATATCTGTGAATCAGTGGTACTAATGTAAGGAGCAGTGAGTACTTAGCATGTGTAAGAAAATCTCCGCGGGGGGGGATGCAGCTCTGTGGTGAAGTCGGCCTAGCATGCCTTGGATTAATCCCCATTACCACAAAAAATAAGAAAAAAAAGAAAATCCATTAGTACAGTATTGGTCATACACACAAAGACTAAATACAGTAAAACACATACTGATAACAGGTTAGAAGCTAACATAACAATAAACCTTACAGGGCTTTATAATACACGCAGCATACATCTGTTAAGTGAGTCACGCTACATGAATAAAACATGCTGCTTCTCTCCTCCCAAAAGTCCACTAAAGGGATTCTCACCGCTCATGCCCGGTCTCACAAACAAGAGGACAATCACCACCTCTACCCAGAACCAGCCCAGGGCGAGTTCATTCCTCTCAATCCCAGTGGAATCAGAAGGAACAAGTCCCTTCCTTGTCGCACTGGGAAGCTTCAGGCATTCAGTCGGCATGTAATTCAGACTACAGAGGAACTTGAGAATGCCTCAGTCAGGTTTTCTCCTATGTTCCACATAGGACCAAGGAAATTGTAGGCACTCAACAATGTTCCCAACAATAAAAAGTCAGTATTCACCAAATTACCCTTCTTGGCTGCCAAAGAACAATGGGGCTTTAGTAATTTCCGCCTTTTAAAGCAGAAATAGGGCACAACTTCAACACTCGCAAATGTCACAACCACTGCAAAGAGCCCTTGTTCCCCATCAGGGTGTGGGCTGGTGGGCAGGGATTCAGGCCGTGGCCAGAGGCGGTGCCGAGCCACTGAGCTAACTGAAAGTGAGAGCCACAGGCAAGAAAGCGTGGCCCTGCTCTCCTCCCTCAACTGGGAAAAGAGACCAAGGCAAACAGGCCCAAATGTCTGTCCCTTCATCATAATACAAATAAATTACCCCTCGTTGAATTTGCATTGACAGGCTGGGGCCCTCATTTTAGGTATCAAGTATTCGCTCAGTAGGCTCCCTCTCCAGAAGGTACCAGCAGCTGTTTAAGAATGACTGAGGGATCATGGTAAGTTTAGTCCCACACCAAGTGTCTTGATAATTGCATTTCAATATATTCTTAGTCCTCATGGAAGATGAAAAACACTAGTTTTTCCATTCCAAGCAATCTGTTAAAGGAAGCCAACACTACTTGTAAACAGATTCCAAGCTATCAGAAGAGTAAATTAAAAATATACTTGTGTGTTTGGGACACATTCTTTAAGCCATTTGTCAGATTCGTGTTTTGGCAAGATTCTTACAACTGACCACACAAATTCAAGCTTATAATGAATCTTTATATTCTAGCTTCTTGAAATGCATAATAAATACATACGACTCTATCACTTACTATAAATGCCTCTAAGATAAATCTCAAACAAGCTAGGCACCAAGGTACACACCTTATACTCCTAGCGCTTTGACCGGCTAAGACAGCAAGATCACTGTTTAAGGCCAGCCTGGTCTACAAAGTGAGACCTTGTCTCAAAAAACCAAACAAACAAAAAGGGAGGACAAGGAAGAAAAGGGGAAATAAAAAAGATTATGACACGGTATACATGTACACCGATTCGCCAGGACAAGTAACGTATTTCTAACAAATACCAACTAAAAACAGAAAAAGTGGTTTTAAAAGGTATAAGTTATTTTATCTTTTGAGTAAAAATTACTGATTAATTTATACCTTTGTTTTTCTTGGAAAAACTCTACTAGTAAAAAGACTGTTTCACATTGCCAGGCAGGATTATATTTTCTTGTAAAAGACTTACATCACACATATATAGTAATCTTAGCTGAAGTACCCGTGTCACCTACAAATAAACCTAAATAGGCCGGGTGTGGCGGTACACTCGGGAGGCTGAGGCAGGAGGATCACTAGAAGTTAAGAGGCTAGTCTACAAAATAAAGCGAGTTCAAGGCCAGCCTGAACTGCATTAGTGAAACCTTGTCTCAAAAACACAAAAATAAATAAATAATAAAATGAACTTAAATCAAGCAGTAATACACCTAAAAAAAGAATGTTCCCTATAAGGGAAGAACAATTTATTTCTAAAAAGATTGGGAGAAAAATGAATTCCAGTATGCCTGACCTATATTTCTTGGCATGGAAAATTTAGGCTTATTTCTGGGGGGGAAAAAAGGAGTACAGTACCACATAGGTCCCTGCAGTTAGTATGCGTGGGTACTAGGAACAAATTATACCCCTGAAAACACGACAAGCCTCTCAGAGGCAACAAGTGAAGACTGAGGGGCCGGCAATTACTGAAGGGGTCACTCATTTCATTTCTATTTATATGCAATTTGATTGTTATTTATTTATTCATTTGGTGTTTTTTCTTTGAGACAGGGTCCTGAGACGCACTTCAGGTTGGCCTGGAGCTAGCTCTCTTTGTAGCTCAGGCTGGTCTCGAACTAGCAATGATCTTTCTGCCTCAGCCTCAAGAGTGTTGGGATTATAGACCTGCACCACCATACCTGGCAGTTTGATTGTTTTTGTGAGGGTTTTGTTTTGTTTTGTTTTCTGATATAGGGCCTCTCTGTGTATTCCAGGCTGCACCTCAACTCACTATGTAACCCAAGCTGTCCTTAACTTCTGGCTATCTCCCTGTCTCAGTTTGCCAAGAGCTGCGACTATAGACATGTACCAACACGCCCAGGGTATAAACAGTTTTTATGACCATCATCACCAGCATAAAACTAGATACAAGAAATAAGAGATTATTAAGTATAACACACACAGAATTTCCTTAATTGGACTGAAACATTCCATTCCATCCCACTCCCCTCACCCTGGACCTATGCTGATGCCGGCCCAGCCCCATGCTCACCTGACCTGTTCCCTCTACCTGAGGTGTCACATGCTCTCCTGAAAGATGAGACAAATGCCAACTTTTCTGAAGCTCTACTGATCAAAGGGTTAGAAACTATCTATGAGTTCAAAGGTTTTCTTATACCTCTAAGCGGTACCTATTACAAACTACACTGAAAAAGTTCAGTTGCACCTGTGCTTAAATTTGCAGATCATAAAAGACAATCACAGCCAGGAGTTGCAGCACAGGCCTATAATCCCAGCACTCGGGAGGCTGAAGCAGGAGGATCATTGCAAGTGCAAGACCAGCCTGGGCTACAAAGTGAGCTCAGGGCAGCCTGACCCTGTCTCCAAGAGACAAAAACAATAAATAAAAAATAAAAGACAATCACCATTCCAGTGCAATCCTCAAAACTACAAACAAGGGACTTGGTTTTTAACACTTTTATATCCTATCAATGCACAGAGGCTATATGAGGAATAAATACAAAGTTTTCATCTCAGAGCCTCAAAAGAAAACACAAAGCCATACATCCTACAAGGCTAAGAGCCACCTGTCTATAAGCCAGACCCTGGGTTCCAGCCTTTGCTCCAGCCTAACGACAATGTGACTGGCTAGGAACCTAGAGGTGACCACAGTCGCCATTTTGCTCTGCAAGATGGTAACAAGATATTCAAACACCCTGCAAGTCAGGAATAAAACGACGTCCAACGTGGCCACAGCACAGTGCAACTGCTGCAGCGCTTCAATATGCTAACACACAACGTCAATTTTAATGATGAAACTTTCAGTCAGGCCCGGTCTTGGGGCCCATGAATATAACCCCAGCTCAGGAGGCTGAGGAAGCAGTATCACGAGTTCAAGACTCGTGAGTCACCGGCCAGCCTGGACTCTGCTCAATAGACCGTGATCAAACACCAAAAAAACCTGTAATAAACTAAGTTGGGCAAGATCCTGGGGAGAGTTTGGAAAGCTCCGAAGACATCTTTTGGATTTGGTCACGGTATTACTAGGCACCTTACAGTAACATCTGAAAGCTACTTACCTGATGTGGGTTGCAGGCAGAGATTCATACTGCCGTGACAGGAAGAGCTCTCGATGCTTCAACTGGTGTTTCTGTTTATCAGTCAGGTCTATCTCAACTGTTGTTTCAGATTCTTCCTCAATTTCCTCTGTATAAATAAAATCCAAAGAATCCATTATTACAAACCATACTATCTCTCTAGACACTAAGAATTAAAAAGATAGCTCAAAAAAAAACCAAATCAACATTTCATATTCTTCAAACTAGCCCATTTTAAATTTATATACTGTCATTTCAATTACAAGCATAAAATTAAATCCTTTAGGCTCGAAGAAAAACTCCAATTTAAAAATGACAAGCAGGCTGGGGTACGGGTTAGCGTAGAGTGTGTGACTAACATTCATAAAGCCGTAGGTTCAATCTGCAGCACCACATACCCAAAATTAATGAATTAAAAAAGGAGCACACATACTGCATTTGTCATCTCTACCAATAAAACCACACCAAGAGGGCAACAAAAATGTGTTAATATTTCAATGACAATGAAAAATGAAGCAGAAAATAATTTCAACTAAATAATAAATTTGGAAACTGAGGGCCGGGGACACAGCTCAGTGGCATAAGCACCTCCCCGGCAAGCACAAGGTCTTAGGTTCAATTCCCAGAGCCCCCACCCCACCCCACCCCCAGCAAAATTTGGAAACTGAAAAGCAGGCCAGGCATGGTGGTACACACCTATAATCCCAGCACTCCAGAACACTGAGGCAGGCGGATTAGGAGTTCAGGACCAGCCTGTGCACTTAGCGAGACCGTGTCTCCCATTAAAAAAGACTGGAAACATAGCTCAATGAGAAAGAAAGAAAAAGTAAGCAAGCAAATGAGCAAGAATTTAAAATACTTCGCAGAGAGGGAAATGTGACCTACGGCTGACAGGAAGATGTCAGTGAGCAGGGAGCAAAACCCTCCACAGACTTAGCCCTCAAAGACATCAAGCACTATGAACACGACGAAGTGCGGTGCTTGGAAAGGGTCAACAGCCAACACAGAACAGAAACAGCTAATGTCACAACACTGTCTTTATCAAGGAAATAACCAGAAAACAAGAAACAAGATGAAAGTTTCAAATTTGGTACCACAAATACCAACTGAATAGAAGGAATGGAAAGTAAAGTGAAGGCAATCTCCTGGAAATTAGAACAGAGATGAAAATCATGACCTAAAGGAAAAAGAAAAACAAAAAAAAAACCAAAGAAAAACCCATGAAGGCCATCACCATAGTAGAAGTTCCAGAAAGAGAAGACAAGAAAGAAAGAAAGAAAGAAAGAAAGAAAGAAAGAAAGAAAGAAAGAAAGAAAGAAAGAAAGACAGACAGACAAGACAGACACAGAAAACAGATGCCTTCCATTCTTTTTGAACAGACAAGGCTGGAAGAAGGGACCTGTACAAGATGTGATTCAAGAGAATTTCCCCTTCCAGAATGAGATTTGTCTCCAGAATTCACACAATTTTTAGTAACTAGTAATACAGCAAGACCATAAAAGTTTATTTAAACAAAAAAAAAGGAAAACGAGGTCACATACAGCCAGGCGTGGTGGCACACACTTACAATCCCAGAACTCGGGAGGCTGAGGCAGAAGGATCGCTGTGAGTTCGAGGCCAACCTGGGCTACAAAGTTAGCTCAAGGCCAGCTTGAACTGCATAGACAGACCATGTCTGTCTCAAAAAGACAGACAGACAGACAGACAGATAGATAGATCTCTTATGAAACCTAAAAAACTGATTTAAAGAAGAATTATTGGGACTGGGGATATAGCTCAGTGGAACAAGCGCCTGCCTGCTAAGTGTAAGGTTTTGAGTTTGATACCTGGTACCACAAAAAAAAAAAATAAAGTTTAAAGAAGAATTATCGAGCTCAAAACCACTGAATAAGGCAGTGAGAACTTTGACCTGGGTGTGGTGGTGCCCAAATCTTGGCAATCCAGAGGCTGAGCTGGGAGGATCATCGTAAATTCAAGGCCAACCTAGGCTACATCTCAAAGTATAAACAAAAAGAAACCTTTGCACATTCTTTTTAATGAAGCACTCAGGGAAATACAGCACTAAAGGGCCATCTACTTGTAAGTCTAATAACAATTCACCCATGGAAATCAATGCAGTAATTGCTGTTCTGGCACTACTGGCACCAGCAATATCACATAAAAAATTATACTGTTTGCCTAATTAGAATTTGACAAATTGTTCTTATGAAAGACACAACTAACTGAACCCTAACACAGACCCTACAGAGTAGGACAGCAACGAAAACTACAAGAGTAACAGCAGCAAACCACAGCGTGGCTGAGCACACAAGCACTCCTAGCACTCAGAAGGATGAGGCAGGAGGATCACTTGTTAGTTTGAGGCCAGCCTGGGCTACATAGTCATTTTGTAGCCAGCCCAAAGTCCACACAGGGAGACTTGGTCTCAAAAAAAAAAAAAAAAGATAACAGCAAAAATTTTTTTTCTATTTTTGCTGTGCTGGGGAATGAATCCATTGAATCTAGGACTCTGAGCATGCCAGGTAAGTGTTCTACCTCTGAGCTATAACCCTGGCCCTACAATTTGTTTTTTTTTCCATTTTTGAGACAAGGTTTCACTATGTAGTTCAGGTTGGCCTTGAATTCATGATATAAGCCAAGCTGCCTCCAACTTGCAGTGATCTTCTTGCCTCAGCCTCCTAATTGCTAGGATTACACGTGTGCTCCACCACACTGGGCCAAATTGTATTTTCTTATAAAATCTGAGATACAGGCTAAAGAAAACTAAAAACTCTAATAAAAGAATCACCAAAGACAAAAATCACCATGAAACCAGGCCAGGGTATAGCTCAGCAGCACATGCGCCTGCCTGACAAGCACAAGGTCCCAAGATGGCTGGCACCAAAAAAAAAAAAAAAAAAATCACCATGAAATCATCTTCCACTATGAAACCATCTTCCACAGAAGAAACACATTTTTTACATTTAGTAGTTAAATTGTTTAAATTTCTATAAATTTGCTCTGGCTGCCAGGCAGAAATGAGTAAATGATACCCATGTTACCAACATTCTAAAAACATTGAACAGCAGTAGTGGAAAAAGTTAGCATTTAACCCAGTGTGATGGCACATGAGTGTAATCCCTGCATTCAGAAGGCTGAGGCAGGAGGATCGCTGTGGAGGCAGGTACAGAAGTGAGCTGAAGGCCAGCCTGGACTACTGTGCCAGCCTATCTCAAAATAATAACAACAAACTCCTAGCATTTAGACAAGGAAAATTCTTAAACAAAAAAAAATCATCATACCAAAAGTTATGTACATTGGACTGGGGATGTGGCTTAGCAGGAGAACGCTTGCCAAGCATGGGTAGGGCTTTGAGTTCATCCTCAAAATTGGAAAAAAAAAATGTTAATTTTTAAAAATTATTTCACCAAGCTTGACGGAAAATCACATTTGCTATCTTATTAAAGTTTAAAAAGCAAAAGTCAGGCCAGGGATATAGCTCAGTGGCGCAGCGTCTGCCTAGCAAGTGTGAGGTTGCAAGTTTGAATCCCAGTACCAAAAATAAAAGCCAAAGTCAAGGTAGTAATAAAAGACATTAAATACCAAATTATTTATTGTGTTTTCTGTATAGGCGGAAAAGTTTCCATACAGTTTAGTAGCAATAAGGTGCTGGGGGCAGGGAGAAGAGAAAGTACAGAAGATTACAGAGGCACTGTTTGAAGTTTTAAACAGCAACAGATGGTGTTGCCCTGTGACCTTCTGTTTGAACTGTATGAGATGAGTGATCCAACCAGCAAGGCTCCTGCGCATTTCGAAGTTTTAGGCTGCAGGATGACAAGCAGCCAAGGCCCCAAAGGCTCTGCAAGGTGAGCTGCGTGTGCAGGATGAGAGGGCTGCAGCGAGGGCAGCACCAGCAGTGTCCAGGAGGTCAGGAAGCGGGACTGGGGAAGAAATGGAGCTGAGTCTAGAGGCCCTCATCATCCAGCTGTGAGACCTGCTGCAGATCAGTCTCAGCAGTGAGTTCCTGCCGCAGACGGGCTCCAGCAAAGTGTCACAGACCAGCACGGGGCTCCGAGGCAACTGCTAAGTAATGGAGCCACAGGGTGGGCTGAGGGAGGGAGCCGTGGCTGACTCCAGGCACCTAAGCAAAAATGAGTACTTTTCCAGGTGCGTAAGAACCATGATTCCCACATGTCAGTTTGGGCGACCTGGGAAGCAGCAGAGAAGGGGAGTCTTCCACACTTACTCTCAGGCACCCTGAGTTCCTCTCTTAAAACATCATCCACAGCAACAAGAAGCTGAGGTAGTCCTGCAAGTTCACCCTCGGCTAAGAATTTATATCACTAATTTTAACACATTTTTAACACCTTGCAAGCAGTTCTCAATTTGTTTTAACTGAAGGATCCACTTGTACTTACATCATACTGAGAACCTCAAAGACATACACACATGGCCAATAAGTTAAAGATATTCGTTATAAGACACTAGAAAATACAAATCAAAGCCACAATGAGATTATACTCATAAATTGCTTGGATACAGAAAAATGCTCCATGATGAATCTGATCCTGATGTGTATCTAAAATGTACCAAAGAAATCTAATTAAAATAAAGAAGACGTGCTTCCACTATAATGTGAACATCAGAGTGCCCTTTTACAAACCTAGATGGTACAGCCCACTACACACCTAGACTGTGCACAGCGGTCTACTGCTCGCAGGCCACAACCCTGGATGCATGTCACTGAACACTGTCAGCAATTCTAACTCAGTACTGTGTCTAAATACAAGAGAGAGAAACATTTAGGGAGCGGGTTTCCAGCCCCATTACAATCTCACAGGACACCACCTCAAGGAAGCTCAGCTGCGCCTCACTGAACTGTCTCTAAGTTGCTCCTGACCCTGCCTCACACCAGCTAGGATGGCCACAGTCAGGATAGTTCATAATTATCAAAAGTTTCATATAAAAAGGACAAAAATTATCCCTTTTATATAGAACATCTAGAATAGCCAAATTCAGAGACAGAAACTAGGTTAGCAATCGCCACTGGAAGGGGCAAATGGGTAAAGTTAATGGACAGAGTTCTTTCACAGCCAAGAAAAAAATGTCCCAGAATCTAAGTTGCATAAATTTATGAATATACTAAAAACTAGTATAAACCTCTTTACAGGGGTAAACTATATATGAATTATGTCAATTGCTTAAAACCATAAATCCACCCCAAAAAGGTAAAGGGTTAAGCGCGCTACCACTGGGCTACATCTCCAGCTCACTCAGCTACTGAACAGCATTTTTCTTTCTTTTTTAATTTCCTTTTTCTTTTGAGGTGAGTATCTTGCTGTGTTGCTCACACTGGCTTCAAACTCACAGTTCTCCTGCTTCGGACTTCTGCGCAGGGAGATTACAGCTACTTGGAGGCTGAGATAGAAATACGGTAAATTCAAGGGCAGTCAAGGCAACTTAGGGAGATCTTGTCTCAAAACAACTTGATTTTGTTGTCATTTACACAAAAACATACATCCAGACTTCTCTCACTCCAACCCAGGACACCCAGGCTCAGAAGCTGAGGTAGTCCTGCAAGTTCACCCTCGGCTAAGAATTTGTATCACTAATTTTAGCTAAGAATTTGTATCACTAATTTTATCTAAGAATTTATATCACTAATTTTAACACATTTTTAACACCTTGCAAGCAGTTCTCAATTTGTTTTAACTGAAGGATCCACTTGTACTTACATCATACTGAGAACCTCAAAGAGCTTTTGCTATTTGGGAGCTTTTTTAGGTTGGAATTTGTTTTTTTTAAAAGACAGGGTCTCATTACGTAGTTCAGGCTGGACTTAAATTCACTATGTAGCCAAGGATGACCTTAAACTTGGAGCAATCCTCCTGTTTCAGCTTCCCAAGTGCTACAAACTACAAGAGGTATGCCACATCATGCTGGGCAGAGCTTTTGTTTATATGGATTATGCCAATATTTATTACAGTAGAAATTAAAGAGTACAATGATATCTTGAGGGTGAGGATTTTGGGGTTTTTGTTTCTGTTTTTTCTTTTTGAGACAGGGTCTCGTTGTGCAGTTCAGGCTGGCCTTGACCTCACTTTGTAGCCCAGGCTGGTCTCGAACTCTCAATGATACTTGAGATGATCCTCAGCCTCTGGAGTGCTGGGATTACAGGCATGCACCACCACACCCAGCTCTTCTGTTTTTTGAGACAGGGTCTCATTAAGTACTATATGTAGTTTAGGCTTGCCTTGAATTCACAGGAATCCTGCTTTAGCCTCCTAAGTGCTGGGATTATGGGCAAAGGCCACCACAGCTGGCCAAAAGCAATCTTTTTTTTTGAGACAGAATCTCTCTATCTAGTCCTGGCTGGCCTTGAACTCACTGTGTAGCCCAGGCTGGCGTCAAACTAGTGGTGATCCTCCTGCCTCAGCCTCCCAGTGCTGCGACTATGGGCAAATGCCACTACACCCGGGGAAAAATTTTAAAACACAAGAAATCACAGCACACAGTCCATTAACCAGGAGAGTGATAATGTCATCATGTGCAGAGTCTCTGGGAAAACTCAGTGAAGAGAACTGGCAAGAATACTCCATTACCGGCGTGACTCAGTATGGTCAAAATCATCTTGACCTCACAGAGCCCCGGAGAGGGAAGTCAGGAAAACTGACCTATGCAAAAGAAGTATTTCCTGAAAGTCTAACATGAAAGGAAAAAAAACTAGCTAGAGAGTTTTTTTTTCTAACTTTAAGAAATCTTAGAGATTTTATCTTCACATTATGAGATACAGTGACTCATCAGTTCTACAGCAAGTGAAGAGCCCATCAGAATTTTAGCTATTTCTGCTTTATGTTTATTCAAAGAACACTTCATCTGGCAAAGGCTGTCCAATTTTATAATAAATTCAAAGTCCATCTGGAATTGTGTACAGTCTTAACATGTCACCATGCAACTTTCCATTTGTTATCAACTATGAAACCTAAAAAACAAAAGAAATTAGAAATAATCAAATTATCCAGCACCACCAGAGCATCATCCTCTTTAATTCATTACCAACATAGCAGCCAAATCTTCCTACAGAGTACAATATAAATTTCTCCCCCACTTTGACAAAAAGCTCTCAACTGCTGGGTGTGGTAACGCATATCTGCAATTCCTCCACTGGGGGAGGCTGAGGCAGTAAGACTGCTGCTGGCTGAAGGCAGCCTGGACTACATCGTGAGTTCAAGGTCACTCTGAACTACAAGTATGTCTCAAAAACACCAATAAATAAATAAATAAACAAACAAACCAACAAACAAACCCCTCAACAGCTTCCAAACACTATTCAGATAAAAATTACACTTTCACAGTCATAAATCTCCCAGGGATCTGTACTGTCATCATATACATCATAAACAAACAAACAACAACAACAACAAAAATTACCAGTGTGTTCTGAAGACATTTTAAGGAAACATAAAAAGTCTTGCTTGATTAAGATTACAGCTGACTCTGGATTCTACATAAGAATAATGTTTTTAAGTATACTAAGTACTGAGACATGAGGTGGCGTGCACCAAAGTAAAACATAAGCCAGGCCTGGTGGAACAGGCCTGTAATCCCAGCACTTGGGAGGCTGAGGAAGGAGGATCACCACAAGTTAAGGGCCAGCCTGAACCACACAGTAAGTTCAAGAGCAGCCTGAACTGTCTCCACAAAACCAAAATAGAACAGAAAAAATTAACACAGCTCGAGAAACCAGCAGTTTTCTCAGAGGAAACATGCTGATGCTAAAACGAAAGGAAAGAGGCAGAGGGTGGGTCCAAGCCTTGCCTAACTACAGAATAGCTAGCGGTGGATGGCTGGGGTTCTCATGTATACTTAGCCTTCGACTGAGAATGTCTTGCTTTTATCATCAAAGTGATGACTAAATCAGCTAACAGTCTATTCCCCCCAGTACTGCAGACTGAACCTAGGACCTTCACACTAAACAACATCCCAAGCCTTTTCTAGTTTTTACCCGAAACTGCCCAGCCTTGGCTGGAACTTGCAATCCTTCTGCCTTAGTCTCTCACTAGTTAGTATAAAGAGAGATCAGACAACCTCCTTACAGTGACTACACTGGTTTTAAAGCTGAGAGTTCCTCTTTTAAAGACACCCTCAAACGGCTGGTGGCACACACCTGTAATCCGGACACTCCAGCACTCTGGGAGGCTGAGACAGGAGGATTGCTGCAAGTTCAAGACCAGCCTGGGCTACAAAGTGAGCTCAAGGCAAGCCAGCCCTGTCTCAAAAAGACAAAAAACTTTAAAAGAACACAGACGCCAAACAAATGAGGAATCTGGTCATCTTAGGTGTTCAATTACCCCTATTACATTCTGGCCTACTATATGGTGCCCTAACAGCTAAAACTCAAATATTGAAAATACTGTCTCATGAAGCCTAGATCACACAGTGACTTCAAAGCCACTCTGTGCTACACAGTAAGACCTTGTCTCAAAATTTAAACAAAAGACAAATTGGAGGACAAATGTTATTTGTTTTCAAAAAGAATTAACATGTTATTGGCTAAAGAAAGAAAAAATCCCTGGTGGAGCATTATGACAGACTAAAACCCGCAAATACATGACCAAATCATACAAATAATACAAAGGCACATGGATACACCACATGCAAAAATTAACTACAGCCAGGCATGATGGCACACTTTTATAAGCCCAGCAAACAGGAAGACTGCCGTGTACTGGAGGCCAGCCTGGGCTGCAAAGTGAGTTAAAGGATACCCTGAGCTACTTAAACAGACCCTGTCTAAAAAAAAAAAAAAAACCCTACAAATGAATAATTCAATTAATATACATCACAAAATGAAGACTAAATAATATCAAAGTATGAAAGTGAAACTAAGCATTTCTGGAGAACTCTTTGGGAATATGTATTTAAAAAACTTTGCTGCCTGGGCTGGGGATATAGCTCAGACGCACAAACACCTGCCTGACAAGCACAAGGTCCTGAGTTTGATTCCAGGTATCAAAAAAATAAAAACTGCTGCCTATAAAAACTCAACAAAGGAACCAACCATATTATGCCTCAATGACAAAAGCATTACATAAAAACAAGAAATACATCATTTTGTTATTTCTAGAGATGTTTTTCAACACCTATCAGGTTGAAATTAACTCTTGTCAGGAATTAAGAGCTTCGGGGGCTGGGGATATAGCTCAATGGAATAAGCGCCTGCCTAGCAAGCGCAGGGTCCTGAGTTCGATCCCCAGTACCG